>WURT03000025.1:454246-467604 GCA_009936505.3 Holothuria glaberrima
AGAGCTGAGGCCAAAAACACAAATGGAAGGCATTCTTTTGTTTTAGATATAGTGTATTGAATGTTTTATTTTTGAAGTGCCCTCACGGCGACATATGTCGCCTACAGCATGATGAGGGTTAAAGTTAAGTCTTGAGTTGGTGGGGGCTCAAATACAGGTGAAGGAAGCAAGGTCCCTCTTCAGGATCTTACTTTTGTTCAAACATCATCATACAGTACATTTATACAATGATGTAATGGACAAATGTTCACATGGACTGCTTCTCAACAAAGCTGAACAACATCCCAACAAAGAAATTTTGGGCTGTATTGACAACATAGGCTTATGTTAAAAAAATTTAAGGTCATTGGATCGTTACTCATTCTCACTTTATGTTCACTGTAGGAGGTCTTGTCCAAACTTACAGTAATTACTTATAGCATGTCATAAGACATTTTATCTAAAATAGATATTTTAATTCATACTTAACCCCGGAACTTTGAAACATAATTCTATCTTGCATAAACATTAGTTAAACTATTCTGTACTTCACAGTGCTGCAGACTGGAAGTGAAAATCTACGAAACACCATACCTTTATTTGACAACATTCACAGATGAATCATCTTGTAGGTGGGCCTTAGGGTAAAAACTAGAATAAGTTTAAAAGCTGTCTGTACTGGCAATATTCAGGTTTTCTCATATCGAACCCTACTACATATATAAATGATATCTGACCCTTCACCAGCAACCAATGCCATGCATCATCCTACAGCATGGCCAAGTCAAAATAATACCCACAAAACAAACAGGTGTGATTTGGCAGCAAGAATTTCCATCAATACAACACACACATACAATTTACAATACATAACTTCAAAATGGCTGAAGTTAAAGAGCAAGAGGGGAGTGACAAGGGCCTTTCATGTCACCTCTGTGGCAGTTATTGTAAGTTTCACAATGCAAATATGTCCCACATTCAATGGGCTGGATGCAAACCCTACCAAACGAATATTCAGTACTGAGCACAGCCAACAGGGATGTTTCAGTGAATAGTTTTTTCAAAGATTCTTTCAACTGACATGTCATGGTAGGGCTTAAAATGCTATCATTACAGGTACAGTACACATTACCAATTATTTTGAAGTGTAGATGCCCATTAAGCCATTTTGAGGTTTACAAATAACTTCTGTTGTAAATGAATTATTCTGTGTCTGTTCTACTAGCAACACAACCATTACATCCACTGTTCCCCGTTATCAGCATCTTAAGGCACTTCCCAATAAGACCTCTCATGTCTGCAATTTATAATGTACTGTACAGAGTATTTGTGACACAACAGGAATTAAATGATGGATAAATATATGAAAACTGTGGACAGATACTCTGTACATACAATGCCCCCTTAACAAATTTTGCAAACTACTTGTAAGTTTCAAAAGCAGAAAAAAGTGACCTAAATTTGAACTAATTTAGCATCTTGCATTCATGTTGCTGTAATTCATGATTTTATTTATCATGTGGCAATATTTTTAATAGTGAAATGTGAAATTCATGCAAAAGAACTCTTTGGCATCCCTTCCATATGCATGTTTTCTATTAATGGGGCACTAAAAGTATTCCCCCATGGGTTTTTACCCAACCTTAAGTCTCCCCCCCCCTTCCAAAATATAGGTAGCACCATTTTGTATGTAAACCATCTCACCTTAACACAAATTTTGTTGTTCCCCACCTAACAAATCCCATGCCAGGACAATCAACCACTAAGGAAAAACTTAAAAAACACATTCTGGATATGCCTATTGTTTTGAAACATCATGAAAGGTACTTAAATGTGAGGAAAATATCAGGAAGAGGAAAGCTAAAATACCTGAAAAATAAACTGAGGCCCCTCCAGTGGGACTAAAACTCATGAACTTTTGAAATGTACATGGGTGCTCTCTTCTGCACAGCACAAAGCACTCTTCTGCACAGCCATCTCTGCTACAATACCAGAGGGCCCTACACGTAAAAACTCCTGAACTACAGTACAGTCTGTCCATTTTTGATTGCTTATTTATGAAAGTAAAATCGTTGGACAGTATTTAGTATCATCTGTTTTTTAAGTAGGTGATTTTGATTTACTATGCTGGCTTGTTTGCCTCTAATTAATTCTCATGTGTCTTGCACCTTGAAGTCAATTTCCAGTCACATGATTGGTATACATGTCACATATCAAGTCTAAAACCAGGTCGCTCCCAATTCAACTTTATTGGCAGTCTAGTTTACCCTGATTCATCAGATAGTTATCACCTTACTTATATAATTCATATTAATATTATTCCTACATCTCAACTCTTGGCCAACCATGTGACTGCATTTCCCTCTTTAGAATTACCATACAGCCATGAGGAACAGCAGCCTTGCAGGCCTAAGCTGCA
This sequence comes from Holothuria glaberrima, assembly GCA_009936505.3. Lineage (NCBI taxonomy): Eukaryota > Metazoa > Echinodermata > Holothuroidea > Aspidochirotida > Holothuriidae > Holothuria > Holothuria glaberrima. The sequence continues at coordinate 456,645 of WURT03000025.1, forward strand.
ACCTTGACACTCATGGTGTAGATATCTCAGAAGAAACATGTAGCATTAACTACTCTGGAAATCTGTAAACAGTTAATCCATCTTTTTGGCCAGTCTTTCTTTTAACCAATTTTAATCTGTAAATCATCTTTTTGGAAAGGAAAGCAATCAATTATAATCGGACAAAATAAACTTCAGCTGGAGCCACACCCCAAGATCCCCCATGCATTATAGTGCTGGGACAGAATAGTGAGTAATCGCTAACCGTATGCAATTGAGGAAAATCCGTTACAAAAATTGATCATGGGAATACTGGCAAAGAAGCCTTTCAATCCACTCCCTCAGCTATCTTACAATCTTATGTGACAGATCACCTTAATCAACCAATTGTTCATTATTTTACACAAGAAACAAGCTGTTATTAAAAGTAACTGATCGTAAAATTTGCGGTGTCTGAAAGAAATAAACTGCCGTAAGCACTGGGCACTGATCACAAGGCGGGATGAGAAGATACCAGGACACGAGCAGTGCTCGTGATCATAACACAAACTCAATGGGGACTTCCACTGACTTAAAGGTCTATAGACGTGTATGTAAATGTGATGCTAGCCTATTTGGTGTAAAATGCATTAAAAATGATAAAAATAGCTGCAATTCCCATTAAAATCCATCAAATATTGATCATTTTTCACCTACATCATGAAAAATATGAGCTACCTATGCAAATTTGTGACATACAGAGTGGGACCTGTCAACTGGGTGTAATGTTATCCTTTGTTACTTAAGCCTTCATTCCAAGGACAGAGCTTTTGGAATGCCCTGAGGGGTTAATTTTGGAAGTGGTTATTTAGTTCTTTGAAAATATCCACATTAAACACCAAACTAGAAATGAGCTATTAAGTAATTAACAGATAATTTATATGGGAATAACAGAAGAAATACAGACACTGTGCAACTGCACTCTACATCATATTTTTGCATAGCTAATAAACAATTCCCACAAATGGTCAAACTTTGAAGAGAAATATCTTACGAACCGTAAGATATATTCAAATAACTTTAACTGATTTTTGATTCAGGGATCTTAATCTAGCTTTGTTGAGTAGAACAAGTGAAGTTATTACATGTCCACAGACCTTTAACTACATATGAGAATACACACAAAATTTATATTGACTGTGTCGCGAGTTGTGATTGGCTGGTTGATGTTACACTAGTGATCCCACTACAACCAGTTCCATGAAACATGTTTCAATCGTGATCCCGCAAGTTGCTACAATTAGCTTCCGCAAAATTTTCAGAGCTTACCATTATTTTGAGTATTCGTTAACCGTTCACAAATTATACTTAGTGAGCATTTGCTTTCAAAATTCACTAATGGGTCCCAGCACTAAAGCCTTCATATGGAGTAACTAGGGCCTTAACCTAATGCAATATTAAAAATCCATTCCAAACTTTGCAAAAGAAAGCACTATGTTGCACCTAAAAAGGCTAAAACACCTAACGCACAGCAAAATTTTGAAATACCTGGTTCTACACCAACTCTGCCCACTTATACAGACTGCAGGTGTACTTTGTGCTGTACCACCTTCAATTTTCATCACACTCTATTAGTAACTACTGTAAACCCAAGCGCTCCGCACCATACTGAAGCTGCAAGTAAAGGCCATCTCTAAATGGTCTGTTTAACAGGAAGCGATAACATTTACGGAGCCAACTGAATGAGTTTTTCAACCAGCAACCTTGTTTACCAGTCTTCCAGACTGAACTTCACACTTTGACAATTAACACAGAACTTTGCATTTTAAGTTCTTTTCCTGCATCTTCTTTAGATGTTTCATTTCCCATTACTGTACCTCACTGCCAAATTTTCCAACATGCAATACACTTGCAACCAATATATACTAACAAAACAGTCATCTTCAAAATCAAACCTTTCTTATAAAGGAAATGTTTGCTGATATCATGGGGTTTATATTCTGTACTGGAATATTTCTTTTTCATTGGACAAGTAACACATTTAGTAGAAGGGAAGAGCTGTATTAATCTAAATTTGTAGGGGTTGTACTGAAGTATACATGTATGGTTCTGTTTTTTTTTTAATCATGTGACATTTGTTGTTGTTATAAATTGTTATATTTATGCTAGTTATATCTTCTACTGTTTGCCTCTGATACGCAAGCATCAGTAATGTTGAGAAACATCACTGATGCTATAAAGGTATTTCATGTGACATAACACTACTGGGATTGTCCGGCAGTGACATCCATAGCACGGAGAGTAAGCATACAGTATTTATGCCACACACACATGGCATAACCATTTATATTACTGTGACACCATGAATGCTTGATGGGAAAATGCCCAACAACCAAAGAGACATGTGACCACATGACTTCAAGCTGTCAGTGTGGGAGGGGACAAATTTAACCAACTAATGTTTTGCAACCTAACTCAAAATCTGTGCCCTCTACAGTGAATAAGCAGTTTCACCCACAATCCCACCCTCCCTTCCCCTCTCCCTCCCACCCCTAACTCTTTTTGAGACATCAATCTTTCCTAATTTCTGTTGCAAGTATCTTCAATTAATAAATATTGCACATTCAAGGTAACTCAACAGTAGATTTCTTCTGCATGAATTTAACAATTCAATAACACAAATATTGCCATACCACATGATTAAAAAGAGCCAATTATTCATGAGAATAGCAGACTATACTACTGTAACTCCAACTAGTGCCGTACCCATATTACAAGTACCCAATATTACCAATACTGGTATTTCAGTTCTCGATATTGGCTGCTACTGTACCCATCCGTTACCCACATTTGTGAAATAAGCATTCAGCATCTAAAACTACAGGCTTCTAAGCACCACAAATAAGTGTCGTTTCATTTTGATGAGCTACTGTAAAACATACTGGAACTTGCATTCAAAAATACTCAAATAGTGTTCCATTTTCATGACATATTATGAGACAATAAATATTGGCATTTAAGGTAAAATTTTACCAATCCAAGATGAAAACAGGTAGCATCAGCCAATACCAATGGTGAAAACTGATAATGGCTCCAACACTAGTTCAAACCAGAGTTACTACTTACTGTATGTACTTAACAGTAAACTGAGTTACAGTCTTGTCCTTCCTTTTGAAATAATCAATGCTAAGAACATACCTCTCTTTTTTCATATGCCAGTAAAAGAAAAAAGGCTAATTACCCAGAGAGCACTTCAAAATTTCCAGTTTTCAGTGACTGATAATGCTACAATTTCCCTCCAATCCCCTTTCAAATACCAAACATCTCTGGTGAGGAGCTTCCCAGATTCACAATTTTTCCACCCATACTCTTCTTTATACTTGGCCACATATACTGATTCTATTGGTTTTTTTGTAATAGAGGCCATACTATGAAATATGTTATAAGACTCCCTACAATTACACCTACTAGAATGGTTATATAAACAACTGTAAGTCTCTTCGAAGTCCAAAATGAATTTTGTGTCTGGTTGGCAGCTTTTGGAAATGCTAAAGGGCGGATACTTTTCCCATTCAGAAATGAGGCCACTTCTTCTAGGCTTTCTTTTTGTGTTCTTGTTTTACTTACTATCTTTTCTAAGTCTTTATCCATACTTCGCAGAAACTTTTTTCCTTCTGATTCCTCGATTGAGCTTCGTATACTCACAGATGTATAAAGGGTATCACTATCATCTGAATCTCCACTGGCATTAAACGAACGATAACTTTCTGTTGGGGAGGTGACTACACTTTCTAGTCGAACTCCTCTTCTTCTTTTTCTTTCTTCATCTGATTCTGTTAGTAGTCCATACTTCTTGACAGGAATTTTCAATGATTTTATTGCAAAAAATTCTTGATTATTGGCAATTTTGTTTGTTTGCTTCAGTTCAGCAACCTGTAAAATGTAAGACAGATTAAAGTCAATAATGTGATGGCTCAAGACTTCTGAGCCTTAACACTAATAGGTTCAACATTTTTAGCTGAAACATCATTTATTGTGTTCACAGCTTTGTTACTAGAGCACAGTGCTAATAGTGAACACTTTCTTTTGCAGTTGATAAATCGATCAGCTCTTTCCAAATTTTGACACAAGATCAATTGATAAATAACATTTTGTAGAGAAGTGCAGCACTGTGAGAAAACAATCACTCTGCTTAATACATATGTGATATTTGCTGACTATGCTTTAGCAAAATGCTTCATAGGACATGCTTTATTTAAACAGCAGAGGATGCATAGTGCTTGTAGACGAGTTATCACAGCTTTGGTTTTGAGCACATTTGACTGGACTTTCAAAGAGTAAATATGAATACTGGCTATTAATCAATTACAACTATTTGACTAGTGCTCACTACCAGCGCATGGGGCATTTGACAAACATATTTCACTAGCTTGATGGACATTTACAGTGGCTCAAAGATACAGAGGCTGCAGTCAGTATAACAATATTGCTGTAAAAAGTATGTTGTGGTAGCCCATGGGGGCTTCTGACTGTAAACTGACACCAGTCCAAGGGTTGTTTTGAACAACTGTAGCCCCTGGCTAGCAGGCTTATGTACAGTATTTCTAAAGCCCTGACTGTATTCAAGTAAAACGATGAGTTACATACTGCAGTAATAGCTGTTGTACTGTCAGGAAGTTAAAGACTAAAGTTAGTCCATTTAAACCAGGTGTTGCACATAGGCATACTGGACTCTTCCAATTAGGGGGCAGACAATTTTTACCCCAAATTTTAAAAAGTTGACCAAATTTCTTTGCATTTCACATGCATAAAATAGACCATCGAACCATTCACTACATGCACGCGAAAATTTTTGCACATTTTTCAGGCATTGGATCAAAAATTTGGGAACTCGGTAGAAAATTTGGGAAAGCTTTTCATACCTCTGCCTGAATTTCACCTATTCTGTGCCCGAATTTTTGTCGTTTCCTTCCCAAATTTTTTACCTCAGAAATTTTTTTGGGGGGGGCAGTCTGCCCCCTTCCCCCCACCTCATATGCCTATGGTGTTGCACAAGTTTCCTACCACATATTTTCACTCTGAACATGGTTTGAAAGTTGGCATTCTTCGACAAAGAATGACAAAGGATCATTAAATATAAAACCAACCACCTTGCAAAAGGTTTCTACAGTGATTGGGATAATAATCTGGTAAGTTTCCAGGTTTGAATTCGTGACTTGAACCATGAGAAAGACGAGTCCATAAAGTTGCACATTTACTGAAATCTTCCAGTTTAATATAGTTCTAAATATTCCAAAGGATTGTGACTGGGGGAGGAGATTGGGAATACCATGAGTTGTGCACAGCATCTAATGTATTGTATACGGTAGAGATACAGTATTATGTAAACTGCACTCCAACCTTACATTGTAAGTAAGACTTGATTTGGCTTCTGGATCTTGTACATTAGATTCTAACAAACCAAGGACCATTTTTCAAAAACCATGAGCCTTGTTTTAATATCATGAAATGATGTCATAGCAAAATATGCCTGGTATTTAGCAAATTAGCATAATAGCAAGTACCCTCAAAACTTCCGTGGATAACCTAATATTTACAATTCACAGTACACCATTTATACATGGGAAATGAGCTTCCGTTTGTGTTTTGTGAACAAATCAAGATAGATGAGGTTTAACTGCTCGGTGTGTAAACAACTGGTTTTAGTCGGGCCGGCCATAGCCTTTTTTCCAGTTGTGGCTCACTGGCTGGTTTTCCCTACTCCATTGCTTTTGCTGAGCACCAAGCACAATGGTGGTAGGTTCCATTTTTAAAGTCTTTGGTATGACCCGGCCAGGATGTGAACAAATCAAGAAAAATGCTCACCATTCTGATCCATTAACCTTAGGTTTGCATAAAATAAGTTTGGGAAAGATGACCATGCACTTTGCATAAAAATAAAGTGCTTCCTAGAGCTACAGTAGACATATACTTTTGAAGCAATGAAGCCACTTAAGCACCTAAGTAGGAAAAGTTAGTATTAAGGCACCAGCCATAGCAACACAACTGATGTGAAAGTAATAAAGTGAGGGTGATATTCATCATTGCATCAAATTCACTACATACATCATTTAAATGTCACTTTCAAAATTTTATTTCATTTTTCAGGCAGATTTTTACAATCCCAATGATTCTAACTCTCCAAACAAAGATGACTTTAAAATCTCTCCTCTACTTTGAGTAATTGTCTTTATAGTACATGGAGGCACCTCCTGGCAAAATGTAGTTTCATAATTTCATTGCCAAAGGCCTGAACATTTTCATACTGGATACATGTATGAGACACTGCAACTGCTTGCCAGTACAATCTGCTGTTTAGCCTGCAGTTGTTAGCTGAATATATTTCTGTTGATCCTCTCTACTGGGCCTATTTCTTTTCATCAGGGATTTTAACATTAAGCAATTTGATGTTATTTGCTTGACAAAATTCATGTAACTCTTGACCTACTGTAATAACCCTCAAGGGGGGGGAGAGGATTTCCTTAGTAAAAAGTGTACAATAGGTGGTTCATGCAATGATGCTAAAAGAATAGTTCTCAAAAATATAAGAGGGCCATAGTCCAAACATTATGATGAAATTTGCAGTTAATTCCCATGAGCAGTTTTAAAATTTTAGGTAAAATCTTTCCTCTGGGAGTACAGTAGCTTTCTCACAAAAAGATGAAAACTCTCCAAAAATATTCCAAAGGGTGTTGCTGAAAGAGGGTATACTACCCAAACCCAAACAAAATACATTAAACAAGAAAAAATACTCCTTTCCTGAAATTTTATCCAAAAATAGCAACAAGAAAACCTATTTACTAAAGCTTTTAAAATCTACTGGAGGCATGTCTCACCCCCATCCCCTACTTTTGAAAAGACCCAAATAAAAATAGCAGGTGCATATTTAATTCCATAGGTCACTAAATGGCTACTTTAATGAAATGAAGCTTGAAATGATGGAAAATTGCCTCCAATTACATCTCAGATCATCAAAAAACCAAATTTTTTTCCTTAAAATCAATAATGAAGCAGCCCCGAATCCCTTGTTTCTTGGGCTTTGCAATTTGCACTTGGTCATTACTTTCATCAAGGTTATGCCCTCTTACCCCCACAATTTTGAGGTGTTGATGCTCCTGATTAGAGGCATGTTAAGTCTATCCGAAAACAGGAAACTTCGTTTAACACTTATTTGCCTCCTGATCATGTTAAAGCTCCTAAACAGTCTGTCAGAACTTTATTTTTTTTTAAGGCCTACAACTTTCTTCAGCAAAAGGGCCTCACCAAGTATTGTATATATACAGTATACCAAAACTGATACTTTTCTGATACAAGACTGTTGAATTAGGTACAGTAGGTCCAAATAATGAAAACCAAGTGAGTTTTGGACATTGCATATAACTTGTAACTCTGTATCTTTAACATGATGGTGGTCAAAAGATACCCCAGGTAGATAACTGTTGTTCACTCTTGTTCACTGGGTATGCAATATACCTACCTTTTAAAAATATTGGCCTTCAGAACTTTGATACAGAAAAAAACATATCAATATGTAAATTTTGAATGCTAAGACAGGGGCAAGGGCTATGTTTAAATGAGCCATAAATACTGTAAGTTCTCCTGTAAGTAAACAACTTGCAATTTTAACCTTACTGTATCTGTGAATTCCATTCACTACCACATGTAAAACTATTCCCTGAATTGTTTTAAGCAAATCCCCAGTTGGTACCCAAGCATGCTTTTTGATCATTTGCTGAAATAGCTACCAATCGTAGTATTGTACATATGTAATCATAACCCCAGCCCCAGGGGTCAATATAGTAATGTACCTTCAGTAAAGTTCTCAAACGACTTGAAATTTATACTTAAGTGGACTATAAGGTAATGAACTTAAACCTTGCAATTCATGAGCTACTGAATGGGACAGAAACTCCCATTTTCATGACTGAATTTTCAAATCTTGATTATAGACACATTTTGCAACATTACATGTAAAGTATATATATGTCAGCATAATTTGCAGACATTATTTGTAGATGTGTACAAGTAGGCAACAGTAATACAGCACTGTCAAGGTTTCTGTCAAGGTTTCTGTCAAGGGGGGGAGGGGCAATTTGTCCCCCCTTTCCAGAAGGAGGGTAAAATCCCCCTCCCCTTTCATTTCCATAAAAATAAAAGAAAATGTCAATATCTTGGTTTCTTACTTAAGAAGAGGACACTTTTGCAGCAATGTTTGAACTTACATAAATAAATGGCCTTTAAAATCCTTCAAATTGCACCTTATAGGGGCTTTGAAGCAAGCTTTTGTACAGTACCCCCAAACCCACTTGTATCTTTGGCCAAGGACAGCATCTATTTCAACTTGGGTTTAGCAGTAATAAATCAAGACCAAGATGTAAGTACATCTAGAAAATATTCTGGTAATATGAGGGCTGAAAAAGGCTTGCTGTAGATGTACTACCTGGTCAACAAATAAAATTGTTCTCTCGTCTTTATGAGCAGCTTGATTGACACTCCCCTGTCTGTTGGCCCCAAGAATTCAAGATTTGGTCACTGCTTCTCTCCAAAAATTATGGGCAAAATGGTTGCTGCATATAAAAGTTATGTCTTCCTTGATTTTTTTTTTTTCTAACTTTCATTCCGGGAGGAGGTACTTCCTGGGAAGGGAGTCAAATTTTACACAAAAGTATAATTTATCCTTCATATTTTCATATACAAAAGGAGCAAATTTCCCTTCAGTTGCTGAAATTTCCTTCCAAATACTTATATCTCCCAGGAAGGAGCCTCCCAGCTTCCCAACTCTTTTGGTAGCACGATCTTCCAAAATTTCACATAGGCTACTGTAGAGGTCTACACACTTTACACTCAAGGAGTAAAAATAAAGTGTGCCACATTGGCATGGTCTACAGTAGACATGAATGGCCATTTAAGTCGTACAAAATTATGACAGATCAGATAGGCCTACAAACTTCCCAGTATCATTTCAGCGGAAGAGGACATCTCCCCACTGAAAAACTTTTTGTTTGTTGTCTAACATGAACAATGGTGCCATCTTAATGACAAAGCATTAAAAATTCTCACAACACAGCCCAACTTCTATTTTTGAGGAAAATTTCAGGAAGTAGGAGGGGGTGGGGGTTGGTAACACATCTTAAACAGTGTCCAAATTTTGGATGAATCAAATGGTAGTCCGGAGGACAACCACCACGGTAATATTTGGTTGTCCTCCCGAGAAAAATGTTGTCCTTTAATTGAAACTTCAGTTATAATTTTAGTCGTATTTTGCGTTATACTTAAAAATCGCCACATTGCACAAATCCTAGTATCACACAAATTTCTATTCTGCGCGCACGAAACTTAAAACCGGCTTTAGGTGAAAGTATTACAATGTTACGGGGAGTATGAAATTTCCTATATTTGTAAGCGTAGATAACAACAACACTACAATTTCGCGCTCTAAACCATTACTATGAAAAGCAATCTGGGAACAGCCTCCCTGGTGTCTATTCATAAGCAAAACTTTCGGCGCAACATACATTCCCAGCTCTCAGATTAAGCAAAATCATTGTGACCAGTACAAGGCCCCATTTCCTTGTCTCATGTAAGGTTCAAGGTTCTAATTACAAGTTATAAAATTGAGGAAAAAAAGCACAGGCCATTAATTAAAACTTCATGAAAAAATTCCGTCATAATATTGGAAGTTTGCATCGCTACCAAAGCAGCTTGTGACAACGTGTTTCAAAGTACTCCGGTAGCGCGATCGTAAAATGCACACAAACTCAGTGGGAGAATCTCATAACTGCATGTGCGAAATTTTACACGCAAAATGCTCCATTGAACAACGTCGCGAGTTGTGATTAGCTGGTTAGCATCGAAACAATCACAATGGTTTTTATATAGATTCTGCTTGTAGCTCAAGAGTAAACCTACATAGCTGGTTTCTTTGGCAGTTTTTATTGTTTTTTTTGGAGTGAATTAATGATCTCAACATAAACATTACGTTCGCTACGCAGGCTACAGTACTTAAAAGTCAGAATACATACGGAGCTAGGCCAAGTATACATTGACTTTGTACACAGTTTTGCAATTATCGGAAATGAACACAGATCCATCGGGCCTGCGTGTTAAAATTTTTAATTACGCTGTATGGAATTTACGCTGACAGGATTTCCTCAGTCGTCCAAAGGACAACCTTAAACAACAGTTTTGGGATTAGTTAGTTGTCCGACAGAAATTCTGGTCATCTCAGACTACCGCACGACCGTAAAATTTGGACGCTGTTTAACTTGGTAGCTACCTTGATTGGTCTACTGAAAAAAAAAAGAAACCGCAACAGCACTTCTGTTCATCTGGCTAGACTGGCTAGTTCCTAACCTCAAAATCTGAAAAAGACCACAGGGTTATATGGTAAACATAGACATAAATTTGACAAGATAGTGCTCTTCACAGTATTTTGGCACCAACCTCCCCTGAGCCATGTATTTAATGCCTTATCCTGATTACATCATTCAATGATAAAACCTTTTCAATGGAAGAACCTGATTCCATACTGGGAAATTTCACATGCAAAGTGAGACATCACCACTGAACAACAACTGAATGCATACTTATGGAGTGGCTATTACACCTAGAAAGGTTTCTTTTTAAAGGCATTTGCTGTCTGAATGAATCATAAATACTACTCAACTGATCAAAAATGATATTGGAAATGAAACGGTGTGTATTTCAAAAAGGTTAAATTACAGATAAGGCATAAATATGATTAGGTCATGCAGAGTTGGTGCCAAAATGATGTGAAGTGGGCTACCTAGTCTATTTTAAATCTAGGCCTATGTTTACCTTGTAAATTTAGGACTACATGTGAATAGACTTGGCTGAAGACCTACAAGGCCTAGGCTAATGTAGGGCTAGCCCTCAATCAGTGCCTAGTATACTACGCTCCGTTAGACTACGCTCCGAATACAAGGCCCTTAGGCGCTCCATT
>WURT03000025.1:467704-485978 GCA_009936505.3 Holothuria glaberrima
TTCACGTGTATGTTTTCCTGTGTGTATCCCCAGAATACACACGATATCACCATCGCATAGATTCCTGACTACGTCAAGGAATCAAAAATAGGACCTACTGCCATTGTGTGTGATGCTCCGCATAAGCAATGGAGTAAGGGAAAACAATCCAGTGCCACACAACTGGAAAAAAGGCAGTGGGTGCTGCTATATTAAACCAAGGGATTATGAGTTGGGGCATAAAACCCCATCTAATGCACTTATCAATTGCATCAATTGCATGATGCACCCAATGACTCCCGGCAGGGGTGCGTCAATGTCCACTGTGCGTCGGCATTCATGTCCGCTGACGCACCCCTGCGGCTTGCAATGGACGCACCTTTGCAAGACACTGACTCATGCTTTCGACATCATGCATCGTGTACAAATTGAATCTTTAGACGAGCAATGGTTTGCGTACATCCTCAGGTACAAACCACAGTGTTAAACCTTTTAGTCAAGGTAACCCTATATCGTCGCTTCTTTTGGTCTTTTCATACCTCAGCTATAAAAAGACCACACACAGCATATAGCCTTGCGACAGGGTTACCATGACTATTCACCCTGGCTTGACTTTTATGTGTACTAGATCTATGCATATTACTTAAATTAAGAAAACATGCTTCCATTATCTAAAGAAGTAAATTTTGGTAATACAGTCATGTCTAAATGAGCTATGCACATATTCTAACCACAATAATATTCTTTTGTCTCAAATCAATCGCTAAAACTTCGTATTTTTGGTTGAGACACTTTTTTTGGAAACAAAATTCACTTCATCAACTGTAGCATCGTACACGTTCTTTCAAGGGGTTATCTTTATGCCGTGTGCACAGAGAAAATCTTCTATCCTGTTACTTCTATCCTGGTATACTGTACTTGCATAAATACTAAAATGATTCCTATCTTTACATTTTTCATAAATTTTCATTGCTATCCAAACTATTTGCAAAATTTTTGCATCCAAAGTTTTCAAACATATGGCAAAAAAAAGCAAAATATATTCCTCATTATTTTGGTAAACCCCACTTGCTAAAGTGGAACATGCTAAAGTCACATGCACTGCTTGGGCACAGTCGAACAGAGCACCTCCTACACACCACGAACGAACGTTCGTGTGTGATATAACGACACGCACAGTGCCTGCCGTATCGTACCATACATAGTTATCGGTACTGTACGGGTGAAATCTCGGCCCAGGAGATGCATCAGAAAGATTTTTACTGTCATTACCACAAAGGAACAGTGTGCAACAGTAGGTAGTAGATTTTTTCAAGAGTAAAGAGAAAGCAGTTTATGAGAAATTTGAACACATGATTGAGGTACATTTGGGTGCAGAAGTTGCAGTGACAAACTTAGGTTATTTTTTTTTTTGTTATGATGCACACGTTATGGCACACTGAACACAAAGCAACAGTAGATAAGGAGAAACCCTTTAGATTTGTTTAAAATGTGTTTGATTGAAATATTTTCGTGTGATTTTCAAACTCACGATATTAAGAACCAATTGCACAAACAAAGTAATTATTAAAAGTAATTTAGTAAAACGTTGTGATATCTAGCCTAGTTTTTATCAGATCGATCCAATCAGAGAAGAGATGCGGGGCCGACTGGTCGGATCACGAATCATAGTGTAAACATTGCAGACTGAAGTCAGATGTTGCAAAAATACTGTCGGGTCACTCGGGTACAAATTTCCTACCTGGTGAAAACACTAAATAAAATGTTTATTTTTTAAAGGTTTCAACTAGAGTAGTAATCATTTTTTTTCTTCATGTTGGATTTATAATCATTCCAATTTCTCACATTGTTACATATTTTTTTTTTTTTTTTGACGCGGCAGGACTTCCTGCGAGTCGCAGGATTTCCCTTCAAGGAGCTACCCAATTTGCCGATTTTTTCCGGCCGTGGCTTGGTTGTGCACTACACACTAACTAACAGAATCAAGTTCACTAAATTCGGAAAGCAAGAATGGACATTGATGCACCTACACACCTGCGGTAGTTCTGAGACGCACGAAAGCTGTACTTTGACGGACCACTTCATCTCAGAGTTCGCGACATGACACACCTGTGATGCACCTTCCCCGGGGTCAAGGGGTGAGTCATACAATTGATAAGTGCATAACTAACTCATCTCACTCATTTATTGGAGGCGGGGGCAGGGGGAGGGGGACTGTAAAGCCAGAGAACTATACTTTATTCCTATTGCTGGCTATGGGTTCATGGACGCAAGATAAGAACCAACCAAGAGTCTAAGAACAAAATCCTGCTGTACGACCCATGTAGTACAACTAAGGCCATGTATTCTTTCTACACAGAGTTTGCACAGCACAGTGGTCCCTGCATGATCACACAAAATGTAATCCAAGGTGAAACAGCAACCCCACTGCAAGGTAGTTTGTTTCATGCCTAAAAATCATTGCCAGTGTCTGTTGTAGATTAATCTGTCTATTTATGTAATGGACCAGTGGTATTGTTGGAGGGAGGAAAATAGACTAACCTGCATGATTTGAGGTAAAGAACAATATGGATTATAAGTTATCCAGCAAAGACCAATAACATTATTTTTCCATTAAAGACACTCTAATCTCACCTCAGATGGTAAAAATTCTCCCCACAAAGTTAAAGGCATTTTCCAGTGGCATTTCACAAGGGTCTCATGTGAAAGAAAAAACTTTTCCAATTTGTGCCCTCCAAACTCTGTAGCGATATTTTTTTTCCTAACTCAAGATATCTCATATAAAAGAGTGCTTATTTTTCTCTAAAAATACCTCCAGTTCTCATCAAGGTCACAGATTGTTATGTAAAGTGGGCACATTGCCTCAGGTTTTTTTTGTTTATCTTTATAATTGAATGTCCTGTTTGTCCTTGAAATTCGATACTGTTGGAACGTTTGAATATGTTTCCATGTAGATTTAGCACAAATCTACACCATATGTAGGGCATATAAGAAACAAATTTGCTAAATATTCCCCACAGTGGCATCAATATCATAAAGAATTCAATTCTATGTCAAATTAATGTGCTGCGATGACATCCCAGATTTCCCTTAATGCACTTCATCTTGAGAACAAAAATGCATTTCTTTGAAAACTTGTATCTTCCAAACGTTGCAAGCTATTGAGATGCGGTTTTCACCTCTTAAAAGAGAAAAATTTCCTGCAGTTTTTGAACTTACTGAATTTTGTCTCTGGAAAATCTCTTTAACTTCAGGCTCCTCCTCCAACCAACAGAACTTCCTGTCTTTGTACTGTTCACCTCTTAATAGACAGTCACATTAGCCTGCACCGAGTTTTAATTGCCAGAGGCAATATAACTCTCTGGTCAAACACAGTGTGTGGGATAAATTGTCAAACTCAGTTGACTGTACGATTCATTGCTGACCAACCAGAGTGAAACTATTGTTTGAATGAATGTTAATCAAAGTGCAGTTATCAACTGTATTTGGACCTATGGAGATAGTCCTAAATATGTTTGGTCAGTTAGTTGCACGCAGTTTTCTGTTTGGGGGGATGCCATATCTCCTTTAAGGACATGTGTTTGAACTTCTCCAAATGGCTTGTTCAGGCGATTCCTCCAAAACCAAATCCCAACCAGGCACTGGACTATTCCTCCAAAACAAATCCCAACCGGGCAATTTCCTCCAAATACCCTTGACAATTCCCTCCCCAGACAAGTCCCACTCTGGACGTTTTGAACTTTCCAGAGAGAAAACTTGTCTAGTGGCAATTGTCATGGTTGGTATTTGACCAGGTGGGAATTGCAAGAGGGGAGGGGGAGTTGTCTACTCCAGGCAAGGGTAAAATGTGTCTGTGAAGTGAACAGCACAATTTGCATAGATCACTGACAGGTGTTTTTCAACAAGTTACCATTTTACAAAAACAAGTGAACTTTGTAAAGAAGAAACAAACAGAAGCTCCCTTCCTATTGCCTAAAAAATCTAAATTAAGTTCTACAAAACTCTCTGCCTTTTGAGTTTAATATCTCTGATACTGTACTAACCAGGTATCTCCATACTGTATGTATCCAGTAATTCCCTTTAGCAATTAGCATTTAGGCAAAGCTATGAGCAAAGTACTTCAGGGTCTTATTGCTGAAGGAAACCCCCACCCCTCCTTTGTCCTTCCACCATCTTCCATGTATCTCACAGCAGTGTGCAAAGATCTCGCTGACTGGAGACAAAAGAAGACTCGATCATGCTGTAACTGTACTGCCAATACCCTTTCCACAACAGTACTGATAATAACCTACAGGAAGAAGATGCTAATTACTATACAATACATCAGTACTATACTAGTACTGCCTCTTTAAAGAAGATCAACTAATCTCTCAAAAATATACCTAAAGAGTGGATTCGCTGAAACTGGGTTTGCTGGACAAAATAGCTAGGCATTAAGGCCATTTACCGCAGAAACTAGGACAGAGATACCAGCAGCATGCTTGAGAAATGTGAAATTACCACATGCTGGGCACTCAATTTAACCCACATTGGGATGGCAAACATCATTCTTCTTATGATGAATCCTCTGGAGACTACAGCAATCTTCAGCACACACTGTATATGTGGATGTTCTGAATAAATCTTACATGCATTGACCTGAATTTTAGTCAGCTTAATAAACTCTATTTCCTCTCTTAGCCTACAAAAAGCAAAACTACTTTTTCCTTCAGTGAATGAATTTTATACTTTTCACCATTTCTGGTTAAGGACATTTGCATAGTAGACATTCACTGTATATACATGTAGTATAAATATGTAAACTAAAGAGTAACGATTTGAGGTAGTTTGTGCAAGTTTTTATACCATACAAATTCCCAAAACTCAAAGGTGGCGCCCTTCGGGTTTTCTATATATCCATCCTGTCACACTGCAGACTTGCCAAACGATTACCGCAGGTAACATAACATTTACATAATGTAAATAAGAGGTGAGGAGGGGGCGATGTAGATCAACCAAATTCAAGGCCTTTCAAGAATGTACCAAAATTCAAGACTTTTTTGAGGTTTCCCTATTTTTCCTGACAATGTTGACACCCTAATTGTCCCATGCATCCACCTCATTAAACTTTATGTCAGTCCATCTTTTGCCGGGTTCTAACTGCAGGTAAATGAATGTTACAAATGCCAGCTAGGAGTTATTTTAAGGAAAGTTGATGTACAGTAGATTGCTCCATCTCACAACAGCCAAAAAAAAAAAAACAAGTAACAGGGAAATCTTTGGCAATTAAAACATACTGTAGCTCTGACTAAATTACAGGTATCCTGAAACTGGAAGACTATGAAACTGTAACTTAATTGGTAACTAAAAAGCAGAAATTACCAAAAGAAGCAAGTTTCTTTATTAAAAAAGAAAAATATAAAAGGTTGCAAATGTAAAACAAATTATCTTTCATGCTGTAAAAGCTAATTTAAATGTTTCAAAATACTGACACACATGTAACATCGTAGGATGGCAAATTACAGCAATAATGGCAAGACAAATTACATGATGTGATTAAAAAAGACAGATGATGAACTGTGAGACGATGTGGGCTGAAACATGACACTTCACAGAGTAAATCAATTACCATGACTCCATAAAAGGTTTCCAGATATCATTATCAGTCAAACATGACATAAAAGACCAGTCCGGCCAAATGTTCATCCGATGAAGATGAGATAAGCAGGCGAAGTTCAGAGCCAAATTATGTCCTGATGGAGGGTTAGGCTACAGTACAAATGCAAGGTTTGATGTCAAATATGAAAAAAGTCAGGTTTACAGGTCATTCACCATTTGGTAAGAGTGATAATTATGTTCAACAATACTTATGTGGATACTTCCAGAAAATTGTATTGGGATTCTTGTCACTTTTAGTGGTCTATAATCATCAGCTACAGTATCTTTTCAGGGCAAAATTGAATATTTAGCACACTACTTAATGGAATACTGTAGCGCTCAACCGATAATGCAATAATCGGTAATTACCTTTTATTCAATAACATAATTGAGCCAATGCCGACTACCAATCACCAATTATTAACATGTATGGGAAGGTCATGTTTTCTCGCTGTCTGTTGTGTATCTCTAAGCTACGTAGCACTGTATACACACTGCATGATGACAACCTTCACATTGGAGTTGAACTATATTACAGTATGAACAGTTCTGTACATTCTAAGAATGAAATATTAGTTTTTTTGTATTATTTCCTCTCGAAATACTGAGGTAAAATCAACCTTAAATACTTGTTTGCCTATGATGTCACAGGCCTAATGTTAGGAAAAAGGTTCTGTCAATCTGTCTGTCTGCCTGTTTTCATCCACCGATTACACCACTGTTTTTCTTCTAAATAATATTTCATAATGCAAGGGTTATTAACACTGACCCTTTGAAAATGGGAACTTTTGGAAGAACGAATTTCATGAGCTACAAAGTAGGGAATTTCCCTTTGTGATAATGTTATTTGTTGAAAATTTAGCTACCCACCTACCTTTACTTTGGGTTGCCTATCATTCTTAATCAGTAAATCATGGTTACAAAGAAAATTTCCTTCACCACAAATGCAACATTTCCCTTGAATCTCTGTAACTTGACAATAACTACGTAGCCTGTTCTGACACTTTGACTCAGTAGGCCTATTTGATGATAAAAATGGGTGCAACTATTGATAACTGTAATTACTGAAGATGACAGAGTATTTCCACAAAGAAAATCCCCATGATGGTGGACAAGTTAATCCCATTTGAGAAATTCAGAATGCACTGGTCAGTCAAGTGACTCTTGTTAAATGCCTACAAGGAAATCTACAAGGAAATAGTTGACAGTTATCTCTGCCTGCTTCTTATTTGTAAACCAAATCTTTTATCTTTTTTTGACAATGTAAATTAAAAAAAAAAATGCAATATTAAATTTCTACTACAGAAAACAGGTCGGCAATAGAAGGGAGATGATGCAAAGGGTTTCTAGCATACAATTCAAACACAATTCAAGTTAAACCTCATGCAACTAATCTGGGAACACACCACAGGGGCTTATGGATTGCAACGTCACTGCTAGTAACTTTCAATCATTTAAAGTCATAATATGAATATGCATTAGAAGGCAAATTCAGACGGAGACCTGGACACCAATGTTCGTATAAAGGTGCGGGATTGCATGATTCCTGCAGATGTTCTCAAAATCCCCCCCCACCAAAATAAAATGCAAGGGGGGAATTCCCCCTTTCTATTTTTTCAATCAAAAAATAAATATACCCCATTTACTACTACTTAGCGCCACACAAAACTCGGAGCAAACTTGTCGATGATAGCTGAATGAAACAAACTCTACAAAAGTGACAATTTATGTGATTGGTCCCAAAAATTCATCCAAAAGCTACTGTATCCCTGCTCTTGTGCACCCACCAGCATTAACGTAGAACTAGAATGCACCTCAATGTACAGGTGAAGATGAGGCGGTAAGTAATGCATGCACACACTATATATCTTTACAAAAAAAAGTGTTCAATACTGTGCGCAAATCAATGGAGCTAGTATTGTACCCTTCCTTGAGTCGACTACTTACCTACCTACTGTGCCTATGAGTCGAGTACAAAATTGGGAGAAATGACAAACTTTCATCGATTTTTACATCAGTTCAATGTAATAAAAGAATGTCTTCAATAAAAAAAAATATTTTTAAGATAGCAATGAGGAGAAATAAAACTTACAGAAGGCAAATTATTTCACTTTTTTTTCACAAGAAATTATCGTCATGAATTCCTCTTATTGTATTGTCTTGCAAAAAAAAAAAAAAAATTGGCGATAATTTTCGATACATCGTCCAACACTATGTATATGAGAAGTTATCACAGAGAAGAAAACATTACTATCAAACCTCTTGCAGACATTATGAGACAATGTTGTTAATGTGTTGTTAAATTATACTTTAGGAAATTGAAATTAGGAAATCCCCCCTCCATACTGCAAATCCCCCCGTAAAAAATATGAAAAGGGGGATATCCATTATCCCCCCAGATTCATATCCTTAGAGCTGACACTGCTGGACAACACATAATCACAATGCATACAATCTACAGTAGCCAAGGTACCTAGAAGTTTCCAATTTCTTAGGAGAAAAAATTTACAGTTTATCAGTATAAATATGTTCAAGGTTATGAGGAGGTGATGGTGGAGTGGGGAGGGGAGGGGCAGCCAATGCATGAATTTCCATAGTGCTTCCTGATTTTACGAATCCATAAGTCCCTTCTTCACCTGAGGAAGTATCACTTGCCACTCAGTAAACACAGGGCATCAGAAACTATACCATAGTGGAAGAAATTGCCCTCACTGAAGAGCCTCACTAAATAGCAGACTTTAATGATTATGTCACACACACACACACATACCAAAGATGGATGGGAACTGCTAAGTTAGCTGATTGTTTATACTCCCAGTTCCATCATGCATAGCAATCATTCAAGTCTGCTATTCTTCCTTTGCCACATCAGTAAAGAAGAAGCAGTTTGGAGCCTTTTCTTTTTTTAACCCATGAAATTATTCAAAGTGAATGTAAAAACTGAACTTTGTCATGACACCCCACAAAGTAACATTATTCCATTTTCAAATATTATTGTCTTTTAAATTACTGAAATATTCATCTCACATACTTCACTTGAATGTCCTATAATAACTTTAACTAATGCTGCATCCAAAGAAATGTGTCTCTGCTGTCTGCTCACCAAAGTTGAAAGAGCATCAAAAGTTACTCCATGGCAGATGAAAGTTTCTCACCACCATTCCTGTACCTCTTACAGTACAGGATGAACTCAAATAGGTTTTTTTAGTGTAGTGTGATTTGAGCACCTGCACGGCACATTCACTCAACATACTGTGCGATGTAATAAGCCTGCAGTTTACTTTCATCTAATCTTCTTCCTTGCGCTCATCTAAGTAAACAGCATTTAACATGCTTGTTTGACATCGCGAAACAAGTATCTTCATGCAGACTTAGAGTTCAGTGAAGACCCGTCACTATCAATCTCACCAACATGGCGGGAAAATATAGTCACAAGAATTCTCCCAGAGGTAAAGGATATTTATGCAAACTTTACTTTGCCTAAGACTTGTAATTTGCTATCAGGTTAAACTTGGTATGCAAAGAGATAACATTCCAGTGGGAATTTGGGGCAAAAAATACATCTAGTAAACTCTATCCCATTTGCTGACATGGCAAATGAAGAAGTGAATGGGGCCTTTCACTGAGTGAGGACTCTCTTCTCATTTGTCAGGTCTAATTACAGGTATTACACTGGTCTTACATAGGAGGTAAGGATCAGGGGCATTATTGATTTAATTTTACTGTACATTGCACAGATTGCAATGAGTAAATCTGTTATGAAGAGATAAACAGAGGTGATACGGTATAGAAATGTTGATACACATGGCAGAAAAGCAAAATGAAGATCGCATTTAAGTACATTATGACAAATACTACACATAATTTTATGAAAACTGCATCTCCCCTCAATTTTTAAAAATTTAAAAAAAAAAAACCGTATGAAACTTGCATTTTTCAGTAAAATTTTTGAAAATTAAATATTGAACATATTCTGGTTAGTTCTGGGCAAAATCTAGTTTAATCAAGAACTGGATATCAAATGCATCCATAGTGTGCACAGTTTCAACACAGAACAATGTACCTCATAATCACTAAGCAAATTGTACAAAACGACAATTAACCATTATCCAATATTCCCTCTTTTGCAATGAAGAGTAACTATACAGGACAGTCAATCTCCCACCTTATTACAGTCAATCTCCCACCTTATTTCATATCTGTACCTCCCTTGCGTTACTGCCTATAAAAGATGTCAAAACATCTTTTCGTCATTCAAATGTGTAAGATGTCCAAAACATAAGACACAAACGCTCCAATTCATTATTGCTTTTCTGGATCGTTAATTTTACTAATGGGAAAGATTCCTCCAACCACTCTTTTCATTTCTTTGACACTGACAGTCCAATCACTTTTTACACAAAGACAAATACAGAGATCAAAGGAATCAATAACTCTACCCTACACATAAACGCACATCTTTCCGGTTTGAGAGCACATACCGTGCCGGTTTGTTTAACAGACTTAAGATTGATAGGGTGGCAGTATTCTCAAAATTCAGCCATTAGTGCAGGGTGTTTCATTTGTTGTGACAGTGAGGTCAAATCTCTAACAGCAAAAGATCATAACAAAGAACTAGGCTCATGACAGCCTTAATCAATAGAGCAACATGTCAATTGATCAGAAAGAGAATGGTACATAACAAGAGGCAGGAACAGGAAACCATGATGAATCTTGGGTAATTCATCTTCATGAAATGTGTTTCTTCACAAAAAAAAAAAAACTTTTAGAAGCTATCAGCACAGAAACAAGAATGTTCAGCCTTTCCATAACTGAATAGCAGATCAGATGAGTACTGTATACACATGCAACCCTGGTAAATGATGGAACAGATTGGCAGACAACCAAAGAAATGTGAGGAATATCCTACATGATGAAATGATAAATATATATAAACCTGACAACCATCGAATGAAACATGCCTAACAACTGGCGATCATCAGAAAGAATAATACACAGATATCTTTCCCCAAGAAGTCAAATATGCAGTTCAAAGAAGTAAATGGAACATTTTGTATTGGATGTCAAACATGTCGTTGAATACAATATACAGCATCCGCATATTGCAATGGCCAGGCGTATAAATTTTTCAGTAGCAGTAGACTTTAACACAGTAGAAGAGTGCCATCACCAAGGGGCATTTAGTTCAACCAAACCTGACCAAAAATGCTTCCCATACATATTACTGGAATTGACATTTTCCATGTCTTACTTTACAGGTTGCAGCCAGACAGTCTTTTAGCATTTTTACTGGGCAAAGATTTCAGAGACTGATGTTGAAAATATGAAATTTTC
The DNA here is from genome assembly GCA_009936505.3 of Holothuria glaberrima. Lineage (NCBI taxonomy): Eukaryota > Metazoa > Echinodermata > Holothuroidea > Aspidochirotida > Holothuriidae > Holothuria > Holothuria glaberrima. Next base: position 478,655 of record WURT03000025.1, read on the forward strand.
TAGAAGGGGAAGGGGGGTAATTAACCCTAATGCTTGCCCCCCCAACCCTAACCATCCTATGTTTGGCCATGGATATCATTATGAGACAATAGTCACTTTTGAACGTCATTAATTGAACATGTAGATGTTTCAGGTCATTAATAGATTTATGGATAAAACTGAAGGTTACAATATTTAAAGTTTCTTGTCCAAGGAAAAGAGAGCAGTTAACATGCTCTGAACTCTGAAAAAGCACAGCAAATTGTAACAAGATTCAAAATTTGAGTATGGATCGATGAGCCAGAGTAATAGTTGTATGTATAGTAGGCCCCTGCATAATGTAAAGAGTTAAGGTTTCATAGGAATTACTGCATCCAAATGTCACATTACTGACTCCTCACTTGGGAGTTCACATCTTTACATGTTTGGCCTCACTCGCTTTGGACACTTTGGTACAATACTTGCAAATGATATTTCTCCACCTTAACTCCACAAAACTCCCTGGTTTAGGAATCTAAAGCCCTGATACTTACCTCCTATTTTTACACATCTTATTCTTCATTTGCCTGCCAAAAGTCAATGCCACAGTTTTTTCACATGAGTAAAAATTTGATCCTCCTGCAACAATTTTTGCTGTTTTCAGCTTTTTTTGACTGTCCTAATTCAAAAGGATTTTGCCGTTTCCAGCTTCTTTTTCTACAAGAAGATAGCTCCACAATTTTCAAAAATCATCTCGAAGTGGTTTTGGGATGAGTAGGCCTATACTCTTCCCTTTGGGGTTTTTTAGTGAATTATTTTTACATCCATTTGGCAGAGTGTAGGCATTAGGGCTCCACTGACTTTGTGTTGGTAGTCCCCATTGAGTAGGCCCTCTTAACCTCACAGTATGTTTGCAAGTCCTGGTTTTTCTTCTACGCTTCAGCCAGTGGGTTCCCTTGTCTTCTGACTTTAGTCAGCTCTCTCACCCCCCACCCTCCCTAGTTGGGTTGTGGTTTGATCTGGGATCCTCTGTGTACATATGTAAATAGGGAGTATGGTGGAATGATTAGATTTAAAAACTTTGTATCTGTACTTCATAGAAAGCTGTACCTTACATGCAATTTTCATAAAAACACATACACTGTCAGGGTTCCAACAGATTAAGTACTTTGGGTTGTTGATAGGTATTGCGTACAATGAAAAAATTCAAAAACAGAACACACACAAAGACAAACCAAACTCAAGAGGAATTAATTCGTCTATTAATCATCCTTCACCAAATTGCCTCTTAAAGAAGACACTGCAGTATTATTGACCCACTTCAGCCATATTTTTTTCTCTATAGAACTACTTTAATCTAGAATTTCATCTGGATAGCCTCTCCATGCAATCACAATTGGCGGTGAGAGCCTCTAAAACTGTTAAGTGCAATTTATGCTAGTACAAATGCTGCATTAATCTATATTTACCTTCACATTTAAAGATTACCTGGATAAAATGTGATGGGCTACAGCATAAATGACAGATCACAAAATGATCATAATTAGACTCCTGGTAAGTTTGGTAAGTATAGATCCCACATTTGTTGACCCAACTGTTTTCGGCCTTCATCATAGTGTCATATTTCTGTGATAATGGGCGTTACAGCCATTTCTGTCAGGACATTTTATGAAAGATTACGTTCATGATCTATTTATAAAGTGCTGGATTACCTGCCGCTGAATCCGGATGCAGATTCTAGAGTCCAGTGTCCAAATTTTGGATGAATCAAATGGTAGTCCGGAGGACAACCACCAGGGTAATATTTGGTTGTCCTCCCAAGAAAAAGGTTGTCCTTTAATTGAAACTTCAGTTATAATTTTAGACGTATTTTGCATTATACTTATAAAACACCACATTTTAAAAGGCCTACAGTAGTATCACACAAACTTCTATTCTGCGCACACGAAACTTAAAACCGGCTTTAGGTAAAAGTATTACAGCGTTACGTGGAGTATGAAATTTCCTATATTTGTAACCACAGATTACAACAACACTACAATTTTGCGCGCTAAACAATTACTATGAAAAGCAATCCGGGAACAGCCTTCCTGGTTTCTATTCATAAGCAAAACTTTCGGCGCAACATACTTTCCTGGCTCTCAGATTAAGCAAAATAATTGTGACCAGTACAAGGCACCGTTTCCTTCTCTCATGTAAAGTTTAAGGTTCTAATTACGAGTTATAAAACTGCGGAAAAAAAGCACAGGCCATTAATTAAAACTTCGTGAAAAAATTCGGTCATAATATTGGAAGTTTATATTGCTACCAAAGCAGCTTGTGACAACGTGTTTCAAAGTACTCCGGTAGCACGATCGTAAAATGCACACAAACTCAGTGGGAGAATCTCATAAACGAAACTGCATGTGAGAAATTTTACACACTAAATGCTCCATTGAACGATGTCGCGAGTTGTGATTGGCTGGTTAGCATCGAACCAATCTCAATGGTTTTTATATAGATTCTGCTTGTAGCTCAAGAGTACACCTGCGTAGCTGGTGTCTTTGACAGTTTTTGTTATTTTTTCGCAGTGAATTAATAATCCCAACATAAACATTACGTTCGCTACTCGATCTACAGTACTTAAAAGTCGGAATACATACGGAGCCATGCCACGTATACATTGACTTTGTACACAGTTTTGCAATTATCGGAAATGAACACAGATCCATCAGGCCTGCGTGTTAAAATTTTTAATTACGCTGTATGGAATTTACACTGACAGGATTTCCTCAGTTGTCCAAAGGACAACCTCAAACAACAGTTTTGGGATTAGTTAGTTGTCCGACGGAAATTCTGGTCGTCTCGGACGACCAGAAGACCGTAAAATTTGGACACTGGAGTCCTATAAATTTATTTGTCACTCTCATCACAAACACAGTGAATGTGACTACTGTATAATGGAAAATGACAATAAATGCCAGGTATGCTCATCAGTGTCTGTTCAATATACTGTATTTTTTAACTACTGTACACATGTGACTCATTGAGGATGCATTAATATTTAACTTTTATGGCTACTTTTCATAAGACTTTCTCATACACGTACACACTTAAAAATACTTAACTCCCAGTTGTAAGGGCAAAAATCACTACTGCGATATAGAATAGATAATGTTCACATCCCACAGAACAACTTTGTATACTTTTACTAAAAACAGAATTAAGTCACTAGGATGCTAAGGAGCTTTTTTTCCTGAAGATTCATTTGTATTACAGATTTACAGAAATAAGACTAGTAAAGTCACCCACTTGACATAATTAAAGTCCTGATTTCCCCTACCAAAGCATTTAAGCTACCCAAATGATGCAATTCTTAATCTTATCAGGAACTCAAAGCATATGCACACGTGCAGTACTGTATAAATAAAGATCTTCAGGGAAAGAAATTTCCAGGGCAAAGTACAAATGATGACAAAATTACAAATTGTGGCAGAATAAATACAATTATGGAAAAACTAAAAAAAATTAATATCAAATGGTTGGTATGTGCTAAGCATCAGCATTGTCTTTGCCTAGAAACAGTTTTCCACATGATACCTCCATAGTCCATACAATGTACAGTATCATGAACACTGAACACAATAGCATGTACAGTAGCCACAGTGGCCTGCAATCCATTTGCAGCCTGCAACATGCACTACAATGGCCTCTGGAAGATTCCAGCAGCCCAACATGTACATAGTAAATAAGAAATCAATCTTTTTCATTTTGTTCTGTCAACAACAATTATCATAAAAGTGAATAAAAACTGAAAAAAAAATTGCCTGCAGTGAAAAAACTTGGAAAACCCCTTCTATGAAATACAGCGATAAATTAGTTTGTAAACCTTTACTAACCAATTGCACCAATCATACAGGTGTGCATGTTAAAATTATAGACCACATTATGCATAGCAGGTCGTGACACATTTACAATCAGTACAAACTACATTTTCTTCTAATTATTAAATGACAAATAAATTGAGAGATGCATCAACAACCAGGAAGAATTTCCTCATCATTATTTAGCAAAAAAAAAAAAAAAAAAAAGAAGCTTTTAGCCATCTACAGAGTAAACTGCATACTCTGATCATGTATATTGAAGTGACATACAGTCCACTGGCCAAAGACTGGCCATGATGGATGTACTCTAATTGGTCCTGATTATGGATTGATTTCTGAAAAAATCTTGAAGGCAATTTTTAATTAGGAACACTGACCAGAATTTACTTATTGTCTTTTTCTTTTCATCCAGTTATGCTGTAAAATGAACAGTGAAGTGCATTATCTCCTTGGACTTTACACTGTATATGAAGTTTATTTGACCTACTGTAGTGCTATTGATGTACCTTAAAATCTACACGCCAAAGACTTTAAAAATGGAACCTTCTGCTGTTGTGCATGATGCTCCGCATAAGCAATGGAGTAAGGGAAAACAAGCCAGTGAGCCACAACTGGAAAAAAGGCCATGGCCGGCTCAACTTGAACCAGTTGGTTGGAAACTGGGCCATTAAACCTCATCTAACTAACGAACTACAATTTACACTCTGATCATGGTATAGCAAAATCAAAACTGCATATTAACGAGGAGTCACACTCAATAAATCAAATGACAACTGTAGACAATAGAAACACTTGTCCCAAAGTCTAACTTCAGAAGAAAACAAATCAGAAAATGTCACTCCTGATGTGCACATACTTTGCCATTCCTTTCCACAACAACTTAACCAAGTCAAAATTTATTATTGCTTCAATACCTCTGTCCCCCCTATTGTTATATTGTACACTCAATATTAATGCAAAGACAGTAACACAATATACTGTACCTTGTCCTCAATAATTTCCGATGAAATCCTACTGTGTATGTTAAATTTGTGATATTTAAAACATTGGTCTGATTTGTCTAGATTCTATCTAGCTTTAAACATGATCATGTTTACATAATTAACTTGAATGAAACCCTCATTGAATTGAACCTTTACCTTTCTATGTTACACGAGCCTGTGTTTACATTTGTGATGAAGCATCATTAGTCTTAAATGGGTCCTGCAATTTCCTTTTATGACATTTCTGGTGAGAAACAAAAGTGAACGCAGCTCTTGTCTTTGTCTACAAAAGGATAATTTACACTGCTTTTACCGTATGATGAAAGAAGACTTCTGAGATTTCCCTGAAGTGATAGCTTTTGTGTACAAACCATAAAATGATGCCACAATCAAACACAGCTAATAGCATGCAGGTTGGATGGATCTGCTATGAACTTCAGGGTAGTGCAATTCTTAATGTACCATTAAATTCCGACGCTAAATTAACGGCGAGAAACAAATACTCATACTTGTAGTCATTCAATTTGAAGAATACGGGGTTTACTTAGCAAAGTGGAATCCCTCCACTGTGACATGAATGAATAGACACATAATTAACATGATCTTATAAAACTGAATAAAAAAAGTAGGATGATTAATATACTGTACATGCATGATCTAAAATTGGTACTTATTTTGTATTAAGCATACTGACCATCAAAAGAATTGTCAGTTGTACTGCACCTCATTTTGAAAGAATTTTCCCGAAATCCATGATATCAACAAAGTGGAAAAAAAAAAAACACTTTTTCATATTAGAAATATTTTATTAGATGTAAATTTTTAAACAGGAATTAGGAGGGGCAGATCATGCATACTTCCTCTGGCAGTGACAATTTATTGAGACAATCTGCACTGGGGTCCCCTTCTGTATAAGAATTAGACAAAATAAAAATGAACAGTAACCACTCCTTTTCCTTAAATACTATAAAGAGAAAGTCACCTACAGAATAGTTCATGCAAGTTTAATTTTAATACCTCACTGATACTGCAGAGAATATCTTAGTAAAATTCATGGCCAGCAGCAACAATCTATCAACTTCTTTCCTTGAAAAACTAGCATTTATGAACTGGTCAGTCAAAAAAAAGCAAAGTTCTGCAACTAGTGTATTTTTGTAATGTACGGCACGAAAGCTTGTTTTCCCAACTGATTAGTTCCTAATGAGTAAAATCAGAGAATTGTAATTTACTTTCAATACGTCACCACCATCCATTATCGCTCTAATGGGCCATTTAGTAGTGTTCCAAATTCAGCTGGCTTGAAATGAAACACCTGAAAACACAGGATTCAATTGCAAATTTACTGCCACCAATTAGTAAAGATCAAAAGACTTAATGGATAACTATACTCAAGTAATGGGCTTACATAACTTCTTTGCAATACAGTTTTCCAAACCACAATTCATCTGGGGTCATCTACTGTAGCAATTTACAATCGAGGATAATAGTCATTTACCAAACTCCTTGTTCAAGATTTGTACAAGAATAACAGCATCCTAATAAAACTAATCTGCAATTAAAATGAGCCAATTGCAGGCAAACAGCCATTTAATCTTACAACCATGCAACACCCGTTTGAGTTTCTCCAGATTTGTGGGCCATCACTTGATGATGTAGTGTGGCTCATTTTATGGCAGGTAATTTAAGCAAAAAGAGGAAAGACCAAAAGTAGAAAGAAGAAACAGACATCACAAACCTTCAAGCAGTTTTACTACCTTCAGCATCTGCCATTTCTATCAGCAGCTTTAGAGTACACCAGATATAACATCACTACCTTAATCATGGTAAAGGACAGTGCTCCTACTTGAGATAAGCACAAGGGATCGATTTTCAACCAAGAATAGGCTCTCCAAATCTAAACTTCAGATCAAGATTGCTCCAGTGGTGACCATGTGATTTCAAGCGGGCAATCCCATTTGAAGTTGAAACACACATACTGTTAAAGACAGGATGTGGATCATTCAAACCCTCTGATCAGTGTAAACCATGTTATACAAACACAATTTGTCAAAAATATGATAATAATACAAAGTCCTGCATAAGGCAGAAGTAAGTTACAAGAAATGATTTGTCTAGTATTATACCTCGTTTTGCAACAGAATCTGGGTGAAACTGCTACCCAAATTTAAAACCAATGTAGCAGCTGTTTGGTGTGTACAGGCCTAAACCTTGGGTTTTCAACAGTTTTACATTCAAGATCACCAGGAATCTCTCAGCTTCTGTACAAGATAAAAACACTTTGTCCTAATTTTAAGTACTATTGTCTTAATTAGACTTAAATATTGTATGGGGCTCTGATGAGCATCAATTGTTTTTAATGACCTCGCTAGGAAAAAGGTAGACTATATTCCAAACTACAGTACACAGTGTGTGATACTGTACTATAGTATCAAAAATGGAATCTACCTTCTGCCGTTGTGCATGATGCTCCGCATAAGCAATGGAGTAAGGGAAAACAAGCCAGTGAGCCACAACTGGAAA
>WURT03000025.1:493556-524554 GCA_009936505.3 Holothuria glaberrima
GCAGAAAGTCATTTGTTGTTGATGAATGGGGGATTCCTAGAAGAATATAGGGAGAGGGGGAGATAACTACATAACATCCCCTTTGGATTTTTTAAATTTGGAGACAAATTTTACCACAGATAATGAGACGTACTAAATGGAGGTGAACTGAGTGCATTAAACGCTTTCATGAAACAGTAAAAATGAAAAAGAAAAGAAGAGAATATAAAAGGAAAGGAAAATAACATGAAAATGAATAAAACTGTACAAACTGAGAATACTTGTAAAGTAAGATAAATTGCCCTTATGAAGAAAATGCACCAATGAAAAGTACATGTCACAAAGTATACTCTTCGGCAAATGTAAAAGAAGGTTTTACATGTATGAAATTTCCCTCTTAATTTTTTTTTCATTAGCAGAAACACAATCAATGTAGATGCGCTTTGGATGTACTCGAGGGCTACCTTGAAGCAATAGTACAGAGATGGGTTTCTCTGTTTAAAATGTGTGACCACATCCAATCTACAAGATTATTGCATTAACTGCATGAAAATTTCCTTGTATCACCAAAATTTTCTAGTGATTTACTCTAAATGTGTAGTTCCACATACATACACTTGAATAACTCTGTTCAGTATCCTTCTCATTGTACGTGAGTACTTAACTTTGTACTCTTGCTTTCAACATTATACGTCCATATAAGAATGATGAAAAAAAAAAACTGAACATAAGAAAAAAATCTTGAAATAGTAAAAAGGATCAAGAATATTCTCAGCAAATGAAAACTGAACATCTGAGAGTAAACACGTCTTCTGTGAATACATAATAGTTTCAAACATTATGTGCTAAATCGAGGTACCAGAAGGTAACACAAATAATAATCAAACTTAACCACCTTAAAAATACACTTGAGTAGAAAAAAGGTTATTGTTTTCTTTGAGGAGGTGGAAAGAGCTGTTTCAACATTCTTTGTGGACTGCCACGAATTTCGATCTTTAAATCGAGTAAGTAGTCCATGATGTCATGGTTACCTGCATAGCGATCAACGTTCCACCAAAAATTTTGTAAAACCTTACTTTCACCTTCTTGAGTAGTTGTAAGGATCGACAGGAGCAATTGCGAATGACCTCCGTGGTATCTGGCTCGCACGATTTGAAAACCATCATACATTTTCTTTGAGTTTTGCAAATGATAATCGATTTCTTTCTGAGACAATTGACGAGGGCATGCTAAATTTTTGTTAGCATCCATGTATTCAATAAAGGGTGTTAGGTCAACTGAACATGTTTTTATGGAACAAATTATGTTTTTAGGAGTAACATTAGATTGGTCTACTTTCTTATTATTTTCGTCAACGAAATACACCGAATTTACAGTGTGTATTGACTGAATAGTGTCTTCTACCTTTGAACTCTCGTGCAATGCTTGCTTTAACTTTTTAATCGTTTCAGCAGAATCTTTGCCTTTCTGTTTGTGCAACACTTGCTTTAACTTATTCACAGTAGAGATATTTTGCTTTTCATCAGACGCATGAAGAAAACATGGTTTCAGTCTATAGAAATGAAATACATCTTGTAACACATCACCATTTAGTGTCGATAAAAGATAATGAGTACGATCCAAGATCTGATAAATTACTAGAGGACCACGCCACTCTGCGTTCATTTTACGTGAATGTGATTGAACTGAGGATGAAGTGGGTTTGTATAAGTATACTAATTGTCCTTCAATATACTGAGGACTCTTTTCCAATTGGTTCGTTATTTTTACGTTCTGTGCCTCTTGTTTCTCTTTTTGCAAACTTAACATAGTACTTGAAATATGGTCAAAACGCTTTTTCAACAAAGACAGATATTCATGATAAGAATGAGTTAAACCTGACATAGGATCGAATGCAATGTTAACCACACATGGTGGTTTACGACCAAAGGCTAGTTCATACGGACAAAGGTTTCCTTAATGGGGTGAACTAAATGAGTTGTAGGCATAGCAAACTGTGGGAACAAAGCGAACCCAGTCATTACCGAAATGATTAAGATTTACTCTCAAAAATTTGGAAAGAGTTTGTATGTGTCTTTCAACCTGAAGACTACCATGATTCGCAACGCTAACAGTTTTGCGATCTATTCCTAAGGTTTCGCATAGTAAGCTGAGCAATTTGCCTGTCAAGGATGCGGCAGCATCGGTTATCAATAGAGAGGGAGGGCCAAACAATGCAATGACTTTCTGGATGAGTGCCTCGCACACTGTCTGTGCATCGATAGATTTTAGCGGAACGCAAATAACAAAGCGAGTGATTTCATCACAAATGACCATTAAATGTTTAAAACCTGAAACTGATGTTGGCATAGATTTAAAATCTAAGCTCAATCTGTCAAACGGTCTGTAAGTTGCGGGTATCCTTGGGTAAAAGTGTCTTAATTTGTCTGTTTTGCTCCGAAATTGTTGGCAACGTAGGCATGCTTGCACATAATTGGAGATCTTTTGAAACATGTTACGAAAATAAAATCTTCGACGGATGGTCAGATATAGGTTCTCATGACACCTTGGTGGTTGCTAAGAAGATTGTCGTGATACTTTGATATAATACTATTTACAATGTTATTTGGGATTACTAATTGAATTGTAGATCTATCCAATTTGGTATCATGAAAGCATAAACGAAAGAGAAGTCCATTACACAGAAAAAATGCGCGGCAGCGAATCGAGCGTGCAGCTTTTGCTTTAGAAGGGAGAATGTCGTACGCTAGAAAGTCATAAACTGGCTTCAAATGGGGATCAGATGATTGCTAAATTCGTAGCTTATTAGCATCAAGGGGTAAATTGTAATCATGAATGATCTTTCTTCTAATGTTATCCATAATTTTGTTCAAATCTCGTTGCTTAGGAATGTGTGTTGTAACAAAAGAATCAATATTAGAAATTAGAGGTGTCGGTGGAATATACAAATCTATTTGGGGGCTCAGAGTACTTTTCGTCTTTTTCTATATCAACAAGTCTAGGTTCATTTTGGGTAAAAGAGGGACCAGGAGTACAGTTGTGGGGATTAGGTGTCGGTAATGTTGTCCACCGTGGTAGGACGCTATGCCAGTAAATCGTTGAGCGTGTTCCGTAAGCGGTAAACAAAAGAAAGCTGATTTTAGGTCCAAAAGACTAAGTACAGTAGCATTTGAATATTGTATCGTTCGAAGTGTCTCATTGAGTAAGGGAAAGGGGTGATTTAAACTTTTAATTTTACTGTTAAGATAGCGAAAATCAGTTACTACTCTTTTCTCTGAGGTTCCCTTCTTAGAAATAAGGAAAACGGGGGAGGTGTAAGATTTATGTCCACGTCCCAACATTCCTAATTTGACTAATTTTCCAAGTTCCTTGTCGACCAATTTTTTGTCATCGTCTGATGTCACATACGGACGAATGAAAAAAGGCTCATTATCAGTGAGCTGAATATCTACATGAATCAAGGTCTCGATAAAATTCAGTTTGTTCAGCTTGAGTAAGTACGCTGTCCTGCAAATGGATACATTTCCTAATAACTTCTTCCTCACGAAGGCTTACAAACGGGTCGTCTTTGTCTAAATGGGGGTACTTAAGTAGATTTGAGTTGCGGATTTGATCTCTGGACTGATTAAGGGGAGGTTGGCAATTAGTGAAACCTAAATTTTCATAGGGAAATTCTTCGGTAAACGTAACGAGTTCGTCTGTGTCAAAATAAGCAACCGATTGCCTTGGCGAAAATGCAAACGATCGCTGTGTCACAAAACTTGTTTCTTTAAGTTGCTCTCAAGTATGTTACTTAACAAATAGGGGGCAGCAAATAAAAACTAAATTACCTCCAAACTGGGCTGTTACACACACCCCTCCTACACTAGGGTCGTCCTCGACACTAGAACATTCAACAAAATACAGTTTTGAGTAATATACAGTACTTAAGTAATAAACTGCTTTGTCTTACACAATTAGATGGGGTTTTCTAACGAATTAATCTCCCTAGGCACCGTAATGAAAACAATATGGATACATAAACAACTCATTCTTAACTGCAACGTAACGACAGACAGCTCGATATACATAAGATGCATCAAGTATGTCAAGTGGGGAAATACAAATACATTTATCTGTTTATATGCTCTACTACTGTGTCCTACTGTTCTCCATGATGTATCAGAGGTAGCCATGTGACTAAAACAATAGGTAGATTCTGCAAACCTAACCTATAATGCTCTGAACAAAAATTAACAATATACACAATAAACCATGTCACATCTGACAAAATAGCATTCTACAGAGTATATGCAAACCACGGCTCTGCCACGCATACACCCACAAGCCCACAATCATGAACATGAATATTCTACTTACATCACATAAACTGATATCATCTTTCCTGCAGCACACATGAAATATTCTAGTCCAAGTCACTTGTGCCATAAATACATTCATTGCCATTTCTTCATTCAATAGAGAGAGAAGCAGTTGCAAACAGAAAGAGTGACCACATTGTTTTTGGTAAACCTGCTGTGGTTCTAGGCAGAAAGTCATTTGTTGTTGATGAATGGGGGATTCCTAGAAGAATATAGGGAGAGGGGGAGATAACTACATAACAACTGGGACGCAGAGAGGGGCTGCAGATTCTTGTTACGACTACCCTGCACGTACTTCATCTCTGAAAGAACATTAGAAACGAACATTTTCCAAAAGCATGCCATTTTATTTGTAAACAAACTAACAGCGGATTTATTTACAAGAATGTGCTTTTAAAAAGAAATTAAAGAAAACAAAACTAGATAGACTTGTACTGAATTACACAAGTGGAATGTTTCCAGGCGCGGATCCAGGATTTTGAGAAAGGGGGGCGCACACACAGGGGTGGCGCCAGGAAGCTCAGAATTTTCGGGGACCGCGAGCTCAGCCCATGTGACTGGAAATACGCGTACTTTGTGGCAGAATACAATACTGACAAGTTTTTGTACTAACATAGCAGGTTATATGCAGTACAGAACACAAACCCACATTTACATATACGAACCCTTCATATATTTGAGATGGATCTCATGAAAAGGATGATTTAATAATTTCTAAACTAAATTCAAAGTTGTAGGTACGATCGTGTAATGTTTATCCCAAACGATTTTTAAGATGTGCGCACGTGCAGTCGAATTATAAAACTCGCATGGCAACTTCAAAACAAAGAACAAGTTATTCTGGTCTAAGTTAAACATAAACCAAGGGCGTGGATCCATCTCCAAAAGTGGGGGGGGGGGAGACTTTTTACCATTTGCGAATCGCTGTCATAGGGGAGGGGTCTAAGGGGAGGGTGTCCCCCTCCCCTTTGGAACATTTCCACCTTGGAAAATTTTTGCTCACGTAAGGTGGGCTAGATGCAAAATGTGCTACATTTGGTGCTACATTTGAATAGAATATATCACCAAGAATTTTTACTTTTTTAGGATTTTTTTTTTCATCTTGCTTGCTTAAGTGAGTTTTTTTCTCAATCCAATTGGGGTAAATCAGAACTACATTTCGTGAAGTGAGTGAACAATAAATGTAGACTTTTCACCATTTACGAATCGCTGTCCTGGGGGAGGGGTGTCCCTCTCCACTTTGAAGAAAAAAAGAATTGGAAGGTACATATATATATATATATATATGGCAAATGGTGCCATATTTGGGCGAAATTTAGCTTTTAATATGTATTGTCAATTCGTAATCACAGTTTTAGTTTTCATCATTTTTAAAAAAAGTGGGGGGGGGACTTTTTGGCGATGTCCCCCTTCCAAAAAAGTGAGGGGACGCTTCCCCCGTCCCCCATGATCTACGCCCATGACATAAACATCCCTCCCACACACTTCACGACGACCAATAGCCTACGTATTCTTCTAAGTTTTATTTCAAGAGAGATGATCAGCTTTTTTGAAATCTTTGGACGACCATTTGGCTAAATTTAAGGTTTAGTATTAAACAAACTCATGCACAACTTCCCTTTCAGCAGGGACGCCGGTACAGGGGTGGGCATGGGAAGCGCTTACCCCAATCGATTTCTGAAAAAAAAAAATCTGAAAATTTAAAAAAGGATCCCAAAAGGCGTTAAAGCTACATCTGTAGAGGGTAGGGGTGAGATGTGTCTTCAACCAAGTGAACTATCAGAATTTTTGCAAATTCTTCGTTAAACTATCAAAATTTTTGCGCGCTCCGCACTGTTCAAACCTTATCTCATTATGTTTTTTTTTATCAATATCTTCCAATAGCAACTCACAGAAAAGCACACCAGCAAAAGTTGAAACCTTTTTACCAATTTCCAGGTAAAAGATTGGATTTTTTATTGGAAGATAGGGTCGTTGGGAATTGAAAGTGTCTCGATGCAGAGCCTGAATGCAGGTTTTGTCAAGAAAATCTTATTTAATTATAAATTTTTGCGCGGTTTGCGCGCATTCGTCATGGTAAATTTGTGTTCCATCTCATGACCATTATTGTAATAATACATGAAACTATTTTGATCACGAAACTTTTCCCGAGACCGGGGTATATCACCAATCTCTGTAGGGGGCTCGCATCGATATGGGATCTCTCAATCTGATTTGTAGCATAACGTGGAAGGTTGAGATACGTTTTTGCCTTTATTCATATAAAAAAAAATTACATCGAGCACTTTACGCGCAGTCATTATCGGTAGAAATGGTTATCGTTGATATACTTACGACGAAAAAGCATTAATTCAGAAACGTGTTTGGTAGTCTTTTACCCCTTTTCTTTTACCTACCAGGGAGGTCTAATATCACCTCCCTGCATCTATACTCTCTCTCCCTCCCATTCCCCAGTGCTTGAATCTGTTCGTCTGGATTTTCGTTCCAAATTAGTAAAAATACGATAGTTGTAAAGTGTTCGGCGTTATACTCTATATTGTCATTTGTATGTCAGGTAATAAGCATCTTGTCAGTGCCACATTTTACGTAGCTAATCCAAAGCTTTCCTATATGATGTCTGCCAGCCTTAGATACCCTAATGCGCAATGAAACAAGGAAAATTTCGAAATAGTCCAAGAATGTCTCTGTGGATCATGCGCGTATTTCTGCGTAAAACCTTTCTCCGAATAGAATTAAGGCAGTAAAGTAGCAAACAAAAAAAAAAGGGGGGGGGGCTTGAGGAGGTTTGTTGGCAACATACTCATCTCTTAGACAAGATAGTCTTCTCTTTCACAATACCAAAAATTAGAATTTACTAAATTAGGACATTTTCCAGCAATACATTATCAGTTCCAAAAATATCCCAAAAGATAGCACCATTGTGCATCTAAGCAGCCTTAAATTGACAAAAATTTCTATAAAGGAAGGGGGACACGGCTAAGCAGCCTTAAATTGACAAAAATTTCTATAAAGGAAGGGGGACACCCTCTTAGCTTAGACCTCTCCCCAGGACGGCACCTTCATGTGTTAACAAAAGAGCCTGATGCCCCACTGCTGTATGCAATCGTAGGTGACTTAAAAAGTACGATTTACGCAGACTAGCGGGTTTAAATGAGGTAGCAATACGACGTCATCTGTGGTCCCCCCAATCACCAGATTCTGGCGGCGCTACTGTCCGAAGTAGCTTGGTGCCCCGAATCCAGTCCTTCAGTTAATTAAAATTGTTTCGAAACATGAAGTCACAAGATAGCAGACGATAAGTTTCACAACAAATATGTGGATGGATGTGTTACGATGAAGCCAACAGCGACTATTAATAAGCTCTCTCAGAAGATTTAGTGTTAATTCATGGCCCTATATACGCTTGTTCCACAACGCATTGTCCGTACCAGTGAGTATATATGAAGTATGAACTACATGCATGATCGATTTTACATCTATATTATTTTATATTACCCGTGCCAGTGCGATACCCACCCGTCCTGTGCATTAGCTATTAGGCCTATGTGATGACAACGTGTATTTGTATAGCATAAATGTAATTTCTCTTAACAGAAACTTTTCCTGTAACCTATTATCAATAGACTAGTTGATATAAAAACGTACCGTGAAGGATAGAAAAATATCAATGTGCAATCTGCCGGCAGTGGCGCCGGCACAGAAGGGGGGCATGGGGCGCGTTCCCCCTCCCCCATCGAAAAATTCTGAAAATTTTAAAATGATCCCAAAAGGCTTTTAAGTTATAGATTTCGGTAAGGGTAGGGTGAGGTGTGTTTCGACCGAGTGATGGATCTATGTTTAAAATTTTCTATCACAAATGTTTCTCAAACTATCAGAATTTTCTCAAATCCTTTGCAAAACTATCAAAATTTTCGCACGCTCCGCGCGCTTCAAACCCTACCACAGTGTTGTTCTCATTATCAATATTTTCCGACAGCAACTCCCAGAGAAGCACAGGAGCAAAAGTCCAAAGCTGTTTACGAATTACCAGGGAAAAGACTGGCTTTCTGAGTGCCGTGTACATTATTTCGGCAATTGAAAGTGTCTCGATTCAGATTCAGAATGCAGGTTTTGTTATGTAAATCTGATTTAACGAAAAATTTCCGCGCGGTTTGCGTTCCATCTCGTGACCATTATGAAGGTAACAATACATGGTACCGGTACTATTCTGATCACAACAATTTAAAAAGGTGAGATTCATCTCGTATTGAAGGGCCATTGAGCCATGGGCCCCCTCACTGATGCCGGGTTTCTTTTAGTACCTAAAATTGGTGAGAAATTTTAACAAAAAAATTTACTTGAAAGGTAGCATACGTGGCACCAGGTTGCATGAAAGGACACCCAATTTTTCAAAAATTTTCAAAGGGGAGGGGGACACCCCTCCCCCAGGTCGCCGATCACTCAACATACTGCATCGCAACCCATTATAACGCCACTGTGAGTATTATGTCATTGTCCCATTTATGTAATCGATCCAGAGCTTCCGAAGGCCTTATACAGGCATCTGCCAGCCTTATATAGATACCCTTTTATAATGCAAATTGAAGCAAAGGAAAATTTGTTTAATAGTCAAAGAACGTTTCTGTGGACTCCACGAACGTATTTTGGAGTAGTAGTCAAAAAGAGGGGGCGGGGCTTCAGGAGGTTTGTTGACAACGTAAGCTCTTACACAGCATAGTCTCCTCTTTCACCTAACCAAAAAATTAGATATCACTAAATTATGGACACTTCCCAGTCATATATGATCAGCTCCAAAAATATCCCAAAGATAGCACCATTTTGCATCTAAGCATCCTAAATTTGCAAAACTTTCTCAAAGGGGAGGGGAAATCACCTCCTCTTAGACCCCTCCCCCAGCACGACACCTTTATGTAGTGACAAAGGAAGGATCCCCCATCGCTGTATACAAACGCAGGGCCCATGAAAAAAGGGTACAGTTTACACAAACATGGCATCTTTGGTGGTGCCCCACCCCAATCACCAAAGTCTGGCGGCGCCACTGTCTGCCGGACACTATATGCTAATCGATTCCTGCCTGCATTTAGATATTACCTGTTATAATTACCTCTGGAAAACAGTAAATTTTATCTACACAATTATCACAACTATGCAAATCCGAGAGACCTATTTATGAAGAAGACCTACTAACAAAATTGCCATAACTATTACAAAATAACAGTTCATGATAGAGTGATGTTTAAGACAGTATTGTCTTACACACTTAACAAAGATAAACGCGTACATCTACAGGGCAGTTTCTGGTGGATTTTGTGACGAGGCCTCGGAGTCATGTTGGTTGTCTACTCGGGGAGTGGGAGAGTCACACCTGTACGACGACCTCTTAAAAAGCGTTACTGAAAGAAACATCATCAGAAAGTTGTTCAGGTTGAATTTAGACAGAAGCAAAGACAACTTAGGTTTTTAGTGTGAAAGACCTCAAAAAAAAAAAAAAAAAATATTATTTGATACTTTAAGCATGTAAGTACCATGATTTAAATCCACCGGGCTCGGAAGTCCCTTCCGAAGTGGGGAGCCGGATTGCTCATAATTTAGAGGCAGTAATACCATGCTTAAATTGCATGAGAAGTCGCCCCAAACTTATTTTGAAATAATAGCTCAATTTCACTAATTGCGTCCGAATTTTTTCCAGATATCTTTCATGACATTTCAGGACTTAAATATTCAGTGCATATTAAAGGTAAACCAAGGAGTTACTTCTTGTAAATTTCACAATTCAGTGAGAAAAATATTGCCACATTATTCTCAAGAGCCATTCATGAAAATGGGTAGACTACTACACTAATCCAAATTGGGGAGACTGTATTTTCTCTTTAAATGAACAACAGTCTTGACTAGTTTGGGCGGTGAAACATGATAGCACTGATTTATTCATGATGGCAGCCTATATGCTCTCACCTACTGTAAACAGGATGCGAGACTGTAAGAAACTTCCATTTGTCAGACTCAGAAACCAATGTAGTTATTATGAGGTCTTATTATTTTTTTTTTTTTTTTTTTGGAAGAGTAAAGCTATAATAAATCTTTTAATGTTCTAAAATTTGTTTTTATAACCGTGACATTTGGTTAATGTTCTACTGTTATTTTGTCCTTAGAAAGGGACTTAAACTGAAAAAGGTTTTTCATGTATAACTTGGAAAATGTTCTTCAAACTTTTGTAAAATCAGAAGTTTCGTGACATCAGAGTTAAAGACTAACCAATGCTGTGATACATTTGAAATGGGGTTTTTAACTCAAACTTAGCAAAACAAATCTGATAATGTTATGTTCCAAAAAATTTGTAAAAAGGTGTAAATCATGCTCTCTGCCACCAAATCGTTTAGTCGTTTTCTGAAAAGAATCACTATAAAATTTGAAGGAGGTGCATATTTGTTTGTGTATGAGAGGCAAAATCTTGGAAAAACTTACTTCCAAAATGACAGGTGACTATCAGCAAAATGATGGTATTAGTGGAGAGGATCAAAATTTGTAAAGTTCTCGAGCACGATTCCAATTCCGCTTCTTCTGTATTACCTAATTAAAAACAAGAATTATCACAATTTTGTGTATATCTGCAATGCCAATTAATTACAGAAAGTTTTAATAATTTTTCTTTGTACTACGAGGTAGGGAAGGGGGTATAGGGTGACACAATGGGAAAAATTCCCTCCAATATTTAAGGCATTGTTTGCAGTGTGTATTTTCCTAGTTAACGTTTACTGTGGCAGGAATCGTCAATGCCAACTTTGCGCCCAATTACTTCAAATTTGTTTCAAGTTGGCAGCGACCATTTAAACATTTCATTATTACGAAAGGGACATCCCCCTCAAAAACCCCCTTCCCACACCCACTCCATACGGGGCATTTTTCCTAACATTTTTCCACCAACACATAGGCTTTGTGTCCTCCCTTGTACATATTGTTCATAACTACACGTATGCATTTCATGGGTTTAACGTTTAAGCAAGGAGGCGTCCTGGTTATTTTGTGCCGATTGCTCAAAAATATTGCTCTCTTTTACACTGGTATTAGAGGGACAAGATTAAGGAAATGTTCATCATGTTAAGGGGGGAGACGGAATCACTTGCCTCTTTTAAAGTGTAAATTGACCTTTACTCTCGTTATATTAAACACATTCTCGTGTAATCCAGACACTTTGCATTCGATTGCCAACTGTTCAGCCGAATTATCTCTTACACGGTACTCCGTAGTGAGAGTTAAATCAAATGTCTCGCCGTTGTCCTTGGCAACCATTTGTTGATTCATGAAAGTGATCAAAGAGGAATCACTCTCATAAAATGTTTTAAATTCAAGCTGGGTCTTCGGAAGGATTCCTTTCACTGTGCAGGCCAGATTTCCCTCATCATTTGCTTCTAAATTGCAGTACAGGGCATGCCTACACCCCTCTACAACCGTATGTGGCGGTACTGGATTAACTATGAAAAATAAAAAAAAATATATCAAAATTACACATTGTACACTCATAAGTTATGCTAGACATTTTTCAGAACTGAATAAAAAATTGTCTCTCTACATAGTACCTTTATGTAAAGTGTCTCTTCAAGTTGACATGAACCCCACTTTCCTTTTAAGTGTGAGTCATCTTTTTCCGTGATATGGCTAAAACAATCTTCTTAATCCAGAACAAAAATTACAATTCATTATTTACCCAGCATTTGATAAATTAGTGACTACGTAATGATAGCCTGACCGACCGATCACCCGCACCCAGGTGCGTAGCCGGGGGGGGGGGGTGAAGCCCCTCATTTCCCAAGACTGAAGACAAAATAATGGTGGCAAAAAATGATCACTAATAAACTTGATTACGTTTGAGGCACAAACATTGCACCATTTCGCATCTGGAGACCTACAAATCCGTTTTTCCCAAAAGGGGAATGGGTGTTTCCCATCCCCTAAGACCCCCCATGTCACTCTCCAACAAATCCCCATGCAACAATCCTGGCTACGGCCCTGTTCGCACATGCACACCAATCAGACCGACCGAGAGATTACTGGGTGACTCTCTAATGGACTTGTAATAGAGTTTCAAACAATTGAATAATCAATTCAATTCAATTCAGTTTATCCCAGCACTGAACAGATAAACGGTGTATAATGACAAGAATAGTTGATAAACATCAATGCATGCAACCCATACCCCTCAGTCCCCTCATGTAATGACCTCATTTGCATTTTAACGATGCAATTTACTTTTATACACGTACTTACCATAAGCAAGAACCTTGTAAGCTAACACGTTGTCTCCTATACCATTGCTAGAGATGCATCTGTACAGCCCTCCATGATGAACACTTACTTCAGGTAGAACCAAAATGCCAGAACTGCCCATCTCATATTTTTCCATGATTATTTTTGTAATATTTTTCGTAAGAAACACCGCATAAAGTAAAAGTTCATCTACTTTCGTCGATGCTGTAACTTTTCTCCAAATAAGAAAGCCTATTTTCTTATCAGAGCAGATTAGTTCTAGCCTGGACCCAACTTCAACATACTTGAGAGTGAGGTTCTCGTATTCTAAATCCAGATTATTATTCTGAACTAGCACAAGGGATTCTTCTTCTCCAAGCATCCCTGGAAGACAGATGCTTTTGCAAACCATTAACGACAAGGATGATGAATAGACAAAAACGTTACTAGTAAAAACACGTGTTGTATACAAAATATCTGACTGAGTAGTATTCTTGGTGTAAGATGTATTCTTATCTCCGTCATTAGTTCGTATCATCCATATTAAAGGAATTTCTGGTCGAACGTCTTCAGTAGAGCAACTTAGGGACGGTGTATCTACTTCGAGAAAACCAAAGCTGCTCACATTTTCACTGTACTCACCAATCCGTGGGTGTGGGACAGAGGGTTTTACTAAAAATAAACATGGAAGAGTAAACAACAATTAAGTTAAGCAATCGAATTTGGATTGCTTATGGAAACATGCCATACGAATACAGAAGGTGGTCGGCACATTTGTTCTTCTACTGCGACCTACAAATCAGCGTATTTCTTTAGTTAAAGGTAACAAATGAGCCATGCTTATTACTTTTAAGACCAATTTCATTTAGTATTTTCGATAATTCAGTATTTTTTTCTTGTAGTCTTAGTGATACTTTCTCATCAACAGGGATGGGCATATTCATTTCATTCGAGGCAGCTCCTTTAATTATTACGTGGACAAAACTGGCATTACTACTTGGATAGGCTATAAAGTTTTAAAACTGTGATGCCGCCGCATGCAACTGTGTGAGCCTAGTAATTCCACAATACTTTTAAATTTGCTTCTTCGAATACGTAATACATTCTATATTCACCTGACCTTTTCACAATACAGTTTTCAGTATACTGTATGTTTTTATTTTCTATTGTGTACAAATTACACTACATGCACATATTCATTGAGCCCCTTTTCTTTGTTATTTGCTTTTTCGTTTTAGAGTCTTGCGAGAACAAGCGTTTCCATTTTCGGGCCTCTGTGGACTTCCGCTCTGTATTCTAACCCTTAAAAGAATAGTCCGGACCCAAATTTATGTTTAATATGTTGAAGAGAAACATATTCTAAGCGATTCTGTGAATTTTTTTCTCGAGATATTAGCAATTGAAGTTGACACATTTTTTACAAAAAGTGATGTCATAGTGTGACTGTCACATTGACGGGCAAAGTTTTGTTTTTCTTTAAAAGTTTACTACCAATTTTATACAACAAAACTCTAAAATATTCATACCATACATGCATCCTGAGCTGTGAAATTATAAAAACTTTAACTGCCTTAGGGGCAAGATAGCAACCCTAATCAATCCAAGGTTAAAACAATAGGATGAAAAATAAAGAAATACAAAACATTGGCCCTCAATGTGAAGCTATGACATCACACTTGTTTGCTACAAGTTGACTTTTGGCAGAAAATGATATAACTTCAGTTGATAATATCTTGATAACCGAACATGGGAATTGACTGAAAATTTCACCAGAATGCCTAGAAGGAGTTTCTTTGTATTATACCAAAAATAAATTTGGGTTTGGCCTATTCTTCTAAGTTTGCGGTATTTTATTGGGTATAAGCTTTAAAACAAAACCTCGGACCTTGTTCAAGCCTGTAAGAATGTATGGCATGTTAATTTATTAGGGCTAAAATAGATATTCTCAAAATTTAGCAGCAGATAACTTCTAGTTGCCTCAAAGAGAAAATTCTCCATTTTAAACTTCCAAATTATTTGACAAATACCAGGGCAGAAGATTGGAATGAGGGCCAACCTTATTTGGATCGCAAACTTCAATTCTAATAAAGTGTTTTCTCCATATTTCAATATTTCAGTTGAAAATTTTATTGGTCACTGGTTTTAATGTACGAATGAAATACACCAGCCATGACGACAGTGTTCAAAACATGTTAGGCCCTAGTCATCTAATTAAACGCTCCGTTTACTTGGTTGTCATGTAAAAATGCTTTTGTAAGACGTTGCTACATAAAATTGAAAATAAACTGCTTTTATAAACGCATCGCCACATAATTATTGAAAATAGTTTCCCTATATCAATAGAATGATATACACAAGCAACCTGGTGGAGAATGTCTCTTTCCAAAATGCTGACAGAAACAGCTGTTTGTCCTGTATCATACCTTCCCATCCCTATCTCCTACTCTGTTTATTGTTTGACATGACCCCCCGCATTTGCATTTGCCTAGACATTTTAGTTCAATTTTACCCCGTCTTTACTTTTTTAAGTTGATTTTTATCCCTTTATTCTTGCTGACACGTTACATCACATTCGTGTTGGTGTGTCGTTAAACCCCATATAAATAACTTACAAATCCTACTCTGTTGTTACCCCTATCCTCTTAAGTTCTCTGAAGATCCGTAGCCGAACATAGTAGTGAAGGAGGCCAGTAGTTTTTGGGAAAGGGGACGAAAATATGTCGGGGCTCGAGATGCTTTCAGATACATTAAGACAATTGTAATTTTTAGGGTACAAAAACTGTTTAGGTAGGCCCCTCCATGCGTCCTCCCCATTGGCTATGAGCCTGCCTAGCACATTTACAACGTGAAAATCTTTTGAAGGATGCCGTGACCTCCATAGCTGCTACTCATCTTCCCTGACGCTGAAGAAGTTTAGCAGTGTTGGTGGTGACGAAGTCGGTCTAGTCCGGGTTTAGATTCGAGCTGGGTAAACTGCAACGCTACAAAAACAACAACGTGCCTATAAAAACGTCGCTGTCACATCCTTACCTGTTACAAATACAAATACAATAGCCGTGGTAACACCTTCTATATGGGGATGTACGTACGCGGCTGTGTAATTATGTTCATGTTGCATTCCAACGTTGTTTATAACCAGTGATCCGTCGCCTTTTACGTCAAATTCTCCTGAAGTGAACCCCGTCCCACTTTTAATTGAATTTCTGTAGTGCACAATTGGTTGGTCACTCTTTTCGTTTGTAGAATTGTACCACAGAACAAATTCGAAGCCATCTCCAAATGAGCAGTTTATGATACCAGTCTTGTCCATCTCCAGGTACTGCGGAGAATCACAAACTAGTGCCCAACTAAAATCTGAAGCGATAAAATTGTAGACTCAATTACCCATAGCACTACAAAAAGTAGTTCACCACACTTGCGAAATAAAAACAGAGTAATCACATTCTTTGTTTTCTTTTAGATATGGCTTACGAAAAGTTAATAGAATTGACTCTTAAAGATTTGGCAGTCTAACATATAAAACGCAGAAGAATGACCTTATTTTAGCCCCTGTATCTGAAAACCTAAAAACACGAAATACCATTTCCAGATTTCGCCTTATCGTAAGATCCAACTTCAAAGTTATATACTACCCACATTCTAATGAACGGCTGCAAAGTTAGTTATTCAAAGTTTTAAATATTATGCAAGTTTCGATAGCTTATTCTACTATTCTAACATAATCTTTTTGAAAATTTCACAAATTTAGTAGCCTATGGCACGCTTTACAACAAATGCGAAAATTCCATGGTCTAACCATGGAGCTACTACTAAGTAGTAGTAGCTCCATGGTCTAACGGGTTAAGAATCCATGGACTTGAGCTATTATCTGTTCTTTTCTTTTTGCTGCTGATATTGTGTTATTTTAACCATAAGTTACATAAAGTTAAGAAAGGAGTCCGATATTTTTCCCTTTTTGGCGGTCTGGAGCCATTTTCTGTAGTAATGAGGTCTACATATCCTACTTCTGATTGGTTTGCTTATTGCATGAATTATAAGCTCCTTACGTAGCTCCTTTGCTATGTTCACATTCAACTTCAATTCAATTAATGTTTCATATTCCACCATCATTCGTAGCATTTTTATATACATCGACATGAAAATTCTGGTTTTGTAAAATATTGTGTTCATATTACATTGGCTAATCTGACTGGGGTTTAAAGGGAAATACTGCGTTCATTTGAGAGAAAATTTTCATACTTTTTAACTCCAACATTTATAGATACAGAATGATAGACAGTTCAAATTAAGCAGCACCGTAGCTTTCTTTTCAAGAAATAAGGCTATCGCAGGAAGAAATTCGGTTACTTGTTGCATAAAAATAATTTTGTTCACACAAAGTTAAAATTAAAATGATGCTCTATCCGGTACTGTTGTAATGTATAACATTTTGAGGAGATAAAGCTATTGCTAGACTTTATTGGTGAGTCTGAATTATTTAAAAATGATTAAGGTATTTTCTTTGTATGCCATGTTGGTGCATTTTAAACGCAATATTTCCCTTTCAGTTCCTAAGCTATGTGAAAGTGACATCATAAGTTCACTGTAATACGCAGGTCGCATCAAGCGTTTACTCACCTAACGTTACCACTAAAATACAAGGAATACTCGTCAATAACAAGGAGTTGAATTTGGCAGCAATATTCATCTATTTTGAAACAAAAGACAAAATTCTCGTGAATTTGGGAATATAGTCTGCATGGATAATGCATATCTCGTTAGTAGAGATAGGAACCAGATTCCCCAAATTTTCATCTCTTGTTGAAAATTTTTCTAACTTGATCAAGGAAACTGTGAGCAACATCAAAATCCGTATACAATATGGACGAGTTAACATCATCTGATATGAAAAGTTTAAGAGGCGCTTTGGCAAGAGAGGTTACGGATATAATCTGCGTCAGAGAACAATGGCAAATATTTCAGATCAGCAGCCCAAATATGAATCTAAATCATTTAAGCTTAATTCTCTCAAGGGGCTTCAGAGAAATCTGCGTGCTTCGCGCATTATAAACAAGAAAAAAGACAAGTTTTTCGCTAGGAAGAGGTGATCCCTGAATTAATTCTAATCTCGGTGCAGCAATTACGTAGACTGAGTCAAATTTCTATAGGTTGTTCCCACAGAATGGCATTGTAGCCATCAACTTATCAAAGTGTTCTTTCTACTCTCAACCCTTCGACGCAATCTTAGCTCAACAAACGGCCGGATACCTTCCCTTTCCTGGTTTAATACCTGATGCCACCACTGGATTTTCCTTCTTACAGACTTACAGAGACACGTTAGACTCAGAAAAGTTCTGTAAACTTTGTGTTTGAGGTGTAATTCTTACAATACCATACAGGGCCTTGAAATCGGGGGTTCAAAATCTAGGGGTGAAAATACGTGCTTTCAAACCAAAAAGTGGGAAAGAAACCAACACTTTGGCCCGAACAATAAAAAAGCATGGGTGTTTAACAAGATGCATAAGTTTTGCTCGTCCCTGCCAGTAAATAATCACCCATCGATATTCGGCTTGCTTTGTACTATTAGGTTTCTTAGCGTGGGCTTAGGTAGGCTAGTTAGACTAAAGGATAAAGAATGAAAAAGGCACAACTATGTTGAAAAAATTTTCAAGGTGGGTAAGAGTGCAATTCCATTATTTTGGTGAGTTTCGGGTGCCATGTCCCAGGCACAATCCATACAAGGGCCTACGCATGGTAATAGAGGGTTCTCAAAGCCTTTTAGGCAAATCGACTTCTTTTTTTTAGTCTGAATTTATTGGCAGCCCTGTTTCCACACCTGCCCTGGGAAGGGGAGGGGTAAGACGTCGAGAATGAAAGTAGACAATTCATGGATTTATTACAAAGGAAAAAATTAGCATTTCTTAAAGTCTATGTAGACGCATGACTGTATGGTAGCAAGTTTGTGTTTAAAAAAGTTAGGATCATGCGAGTTCTTGCCGTCTAGGTTTTTTGGGACGTCAGATACGTCAGATTTTCTCCTTGTAGTCGGTATGGACGGCAGTCCTGGGGGATGGGGGATATATCACTCCCATGAAATTGCACGGGGGGATACTGTGTGCAATCCCCCCCCCCCCCCGTGAAATCAACCCGGTAGATCCGGAAATCAGAACACTTTACCTTTATCTAGACTTTTAAAAATAGGCCTATTTGTTTTTTTGCATTTCAACGAGAATTTCATCAGATTGCTTAGAATAAGAACCCCTCTAATATATCAAAACTTGATTTGAGCTTAGACCCTTCTTTTAACTATACACTAAAACAACAGTAAGTTTAGCCAAAGCAAAACAGTGGAATATTGAGATGGTCAAATGTCTTGAAGCATCCTTGATAATTAGAGAAAAAAGTCCAACTTGAAGTTTTAAAATGTTGTGAAAAGAAAGCCAACTGTAGTGTTTGGCCTTATATGTGAATATTTTCCTTTTCTGCGTTGCTGTACATTAAGATAGAGTAAAACTTGAATTTTGTACTTTGGAAATGTGTCTTAGCCCAACTTACACCTTGACAATTTAAAATGTTATTGGTTAAAATTGTAGCTCATCGTGCTATCATGCCGATGTCTCTGAGAGAACGGACTTTGATTTGCAATAAAACACATCTTTAAAATTCATCATCCTCTGTCAGTTTTGGTGTAGGATTGTAAAGATCCCTCATTCAAAGTAGTTAAAGTGTAAAATCATAGCTGGAAGACTTTCGATTGCCATCAAGTTTCATCTAGCAGATACGTTTAGTCTTAAAAACGCCCATTGAGTTGATATTGATTATTTTTATGATGAGTTTGAAGGAAAGCATTTCTTGACAATACTTCCGATTAGCCCCATTTCTCATGTTTCACTTCCTATAGTTACCGAAAATGTGAGAAATTGTAGTTTTGTGGAGAGGGGTTGCATATGATTACTACCCAATGGCAAGAAGTGTCTGGTCACGAATATGTAATAAATGACTTTAACCATTTACCATCAAGATGTGAGTAAATCTCAACAGGTGTGAAAAAATTTGTGAATTTTGTGAACCAACTCAAAAAGCCCCTTTAATAAGCTTCTGACACAGTATGCTTATTCGTTGCTCCAATTTGGGGGCTGAAAGCGTGTGCCCACAGTATCCATGGTAAAGATCACGTGGGATCATTGAGACCCTTTGCGTATCACCAGCTTATTATCGGGTACAAGGAAGGGTGTGACTGTACTCCCATGCGTCCTAACGCTACAGTATTTGTTATCGCCCCGTCTCCTCCCCACCTCAGACGAACATTGTAACTAGTAACTGCAACGAGATACAATTTTATGGAAATAAATGTAACCATAACTAGTTACTTTCAAAATGTAACGGGCACAACCCTGACTTTGTGTAGTGGCTTTTGTCTACATTTTAAAGCCTTGTCCATAGACTTACGGGAGTCAGTATTTCTGAGGGAGGGACAATTTTTGCCCGAAGTTTGAATTTTGGACCAAGCTGCCCGAATTTAAGGGCATAATTTATTTTCTTAGCTGTCTCTTTTGCCCGAATGGATCCACTATTTTTTGCCCGAATTGGGAGGGCATATGCTCCTGCACCTGCCTCATACGCTTATGTGAATGTCATGTGGACCAACAGATGCTTTGGTCAAGTTCTGATACTGTCTGACTTAGGTTTAATCATCCTGAGATGTTCAGCAAGTTCATGCATTGTAAACACTTATACTCACTGGCTATGCAAGCAGCTACTGATTGTCACCACATATGATCGTTTGTAATGACAATCTTGAAAACAAGGTGCAGGTTTTCTTTCCAAAATTTAGTCTTTTAGACTCTTTTACAACGTCAGCATGTGTCAGTGAAGTAAAGAACATGTTATTTATGAATGAAAAAGTTGGCACCATTCACGTCTATTCAGAACCAATGGAACCATTATGGAAAGCCTTTCGGTCAATTGTTCATATTTGTGGTGA
Source organism: Holothuria glaberrima (assembly GCA_009936505.3). Taxonomy (NCBI): domain Eukaryota; kingdom Metazoa; phylum Echinodermata; class Holothuroidea; order Aspidochirotida; family Holothuriidae; genus Holothuria; species Holothuria glaberrima. The sequence goes on from WURT03000025.1 coordinate 514,104, forward strand.
AAATTTTCTTCAGTTTCCATGTTTATTTCTGGCGATACTAGCAGATGAGGTTACTTCATAAGCAAGCAGAAGTGATTTCATCTCCTCCGATACTGTAGATGGGAATATTTTTTTGTTTTATTAGATTATTGTTTTGACCTGGAAATACAGTAGATGGGAAGAATGTGCATCTACCCATAGTTTGTGTAAAAGCTGTTACGTTTCCTTATATATTGATTCACATTTCAAAAGCATGAAATTATGAAGGGAAAAATTTGTTGTAAAGTTTAAAGAAAAATCAAACATCTTCCATTTCATTGAGGCCATGATGTAACCACTGCTTGCTTCAAATATTCTCCTTTGGGATGAAAATATGATAACTCTATTTGTTAATATCTTGCGAACAACATAAAGAAACTGAATACAAGTTTTACCAGAATGACTACTGTATATTTATACCCTCTTTAACATAACGAAAATTAAATTTTAGGTTAGATCCTTTTAAAGGACCATTTAGTTTGCAGGAAAGTATGGATTTATTAATGAAACAAGTCAAAGCCATTCAGCTTAATGGGATCATTCAATTTACTATTTCATGCTCCTAGCTTCGGAGGGTTTCTCATACACAGACCTATCACATACTGTACTTAATCAATGCTGGTGTGAATGGGAGGATTTATCTCATTATCTGATTGGTAGGGGGCGAAAACCTCATGTCACCCCCAACTTTGGGTGACATGTTGCCAAAATATGGCATTGAATAGGATGAAATTACTTCAAACTTTGCCAAACATTGCACCATTTTGCATGTAGGGCACTTAAAAAAGTAGAAAAATTCCAAAAGGGCCCAGAAAACACTTATCACTAACATTAACTGCCATCCACTTTCAAAAAGCTTCCTACGCTTATGGTGGACCCTTTGACAAAACCCTTTCATACCCAGTGAAACCCTTTGACACCCTTTCAAAGGGTACCCTTTGGCCAATTTCTGTTAAGCCAAAGGGTGCCCATGTCCAAAGGGTTTTTCTAAATGGGAATTATCAGCTGGGGTAGCCTACTATTGGAAATACGTTTTATTGCTTATGGCCTGGCTATCCATACAAACCCGGAACCGCAGATGAGCATGCATGAATTCGTGACTTGATCTAACACACAGAACAAACCGCTATGAAAATGCAAGAGAATGAGGCTGAGGTAGTCCTTAGCCAGGAATGTATGTGCGTTCGCCTAAAGCAGTGGTTCTCAAATTTTTTGAGAGTGAGGGGTAAATGAGATGCTGGAAAGAGGTCGAGGACCGCAGGCAAGGATCTCAGGCTTTGAGAGGATAATACTTGGAAAGAGCCAAATCCATACCTAAGAGGTCCCGAAGCTAGTTGTATCTATGGCAAACAGAGGCAGAGGTACGCCGTTTTCAAAGAAAGCGGTTTCTTAAGCTGTTAAGAGGGAGAGGTTGCACCTTTGCACGCGCGAGACAAGAGTTATCAAACCTCAGCCCCACCATGGTTGGGGCTGAGGTCAGAAAATTTAACTTTTCAGGCGCTGTTGATTACAGGAAATTGCACCCTTTACCACAAATTTACCTCTTCAATTAAAGGCGGCGCTAGGTGACGACCAAGCTCCCGGAAGGAGGGGCCCAGTTCCGAAAGGATGGCAAACGCGAAATTTTGGCGCGCGTAGCTCCCAGAAAATTTTGGGGCTACTATTGAAGACAATATGAAAAAAATTGCCCCCAAACAAGGCAAAATCAAGAAATTTGTTGCTGCAGCTAGTCGGAGGAGGAGGATTGCATTCTTTACCGTACCCATAAAGGCTCCCCGACGAAAATGTACTTTCCCCGACAATAGGGGTCGTGCCCCCTGCACCACCCTATCTGGCACCACCAGTCTACAATTTTGCGTCTAGCAAGCATGGGTAATTAGTATGGTCATTTTGATTTTTATTATCATGTCTCGATTTTCGTCTTATGAGAAATGATCTGGCATTCCAAATTGAGTAGGTTGCCGACAAAAAACCGCACTCTAAAATGGACGAACTCACAACTCTTCTGTACTTATTCTTCGTCTGTAGCCAGTATGTGAGAAAACTCTTGATCAGTTTATGCTAAAACCCAGTCAGATAGTGAAGTGGGCCCCCTGAGTTCAAGGGCTGCAAGTGCCCAAAAGCGAAAAAACTTAGAATTATTATATTCCATTTTACAGAGCTATGCAAAGAGCGAGATCATATATTATAAAACGTTGTAAACACATTTCTAGTACCGAAATTTAAATTGCAGATCAACTTAATGGGACAAAATTTTGCTATGCTACATGGACAGAAAAAAAAATTGGGGAAAGTAGTTAAATTCATCAGTTACAGAAAGCTACCTCTCTCTTGTGATAATGGAGTTCATTCTGGAAAAATCTGAGAAAAATCCTGCCGGATTTCTTAAAAGATCCGGGCGGAACCGGAAAATTTTTGCATTATCTGGATAGTCCAGCTGGACCGGATATCCGGTGCATCCCTACTCAGCTAGATATGGCTGAACAAGCAATACACCTCACAGTCTGTTTCCTGGCCTAAGCACCCCTTGAAAAGAGCAAACTTAGAAGGAGTCAAGTAGTGACTTTATATTAAATAATTTAATTTCCTTCTTGGCTACGTTTTGTTCATTTCGAATACGATTTTTTCAAAACCTAAAATCAATTCATGGGCCGCACCGACTGGGCCTGGGGCCGCATGCCGCTCAAAGGGCCACGTTTGAGAATCACCGGCCTATAGACACAGTAGCTCATTATTTTACGTTTCAAGTTACAAATTACATTACAACGACCTATAAACTAGAGCAGCATTGCTCACCCTTCTGATGTTCTGTTCAGTTGTTAATTAATTTTGAACACAGAAGTGGTCCACACTTAATACATACCCAAACTAATGTTGGGCTGGCCAGCACATAAATACTGTTCACCTAGCAGTTGGATCGTATCAGGATTAAATCTTTATAGCTTGTTCATCACCTTTAACACTGCCCATAAAGCAGGAATCAGAAACTAGAGTCATAGTACATAAATGCGACCAGTTTGTGCAGGGCAGTGGCATAACCAGTCAGGAAGAAGCTATCAAATGTCTTCCCCCCCCCTCCTCCTCCCTCCCTCCCTCCTGACATCGCCGTTGAGCTCTTGTCATATCGTCCTTAGCTCGTACTAGTCTCGTGATAAGTTCGGCATTCATCGTAACGCATCGGACCACATCCCGATCATATCATGCTTGTTGGCGGACAGCCGAAAATTTTTAACCATGATCAAAAATTTTGGCGACATCTTATGTTAGCGTGATGTGCACTTGTTGCGTTCGTGATACATCGTGTCGTGTTCGTGTCACATCGTATTTGGCATGTGTTGTGACTACGATCAGTCAGATAGGCTGACTTGCCGTTGTGGCGATCGCCGCATGGACCACTCGATTCATGACTGCCTTGGACCAGATGCTGAGAAAAAAAGAGAGGAAAATGAGAGAAGGGAAGAGGATGAGAAAGAAAGAGAGAAAAAATTAAGGAAGGTAAGTGAAAAGAAAGACAAATTGTGAAAGATGAAGATGGAGTAACACAGAATCGCAATATCGTGTGCGCGGGAACCGATTGTGGTCTGAGGGCCTATAGCTCCCTATGATCATCGGTGGCCGGCCTACAAGAGGTTTGGGCCAATGTTCGAAAATGACCATAGAAACCACGAGTTTGAAAAGTAATGCTCCGATTTGAGAATCAGGGCTGGGGTTAGAAATGGTGGATAACCTCAACACTAGCCGCCTGGGGCATCTACAGGTTCCCCATCAGGTTCTTCATCTCAAAGGGCCGCTGCCTCGTTATCATTGACCCTGTTCATTGAGACGGCATAGGAACAAATAAGTGAGTAGTAACTAAACAGCATCGTGCCTCCCCTCCCTCGTTCGGGGTTATGACAGTTTTTAATATTTCTAAAAAAAAAATCCCAGGTAATCAATATTTCAGAATTTTCAGAAGGGAGGGCCCCTGCGTATTACCAAAAAGGCGTTAGGAAGTATCCAACCCTTTTTTCGGTAATACGCAGGGAGCGCATCAGTTACAGCATGCATCAAGGTCAAGGAGGCCAGCCAAGTTTTGTGAAATTTAGTATTACTGGCTATGTTACATCGAACCGTGACAGGGGGTAAGTAATATTTCAGTGTGAAATTTTCGTATAAATGACTTGGTGTTGCAGAGATTTTGACCGCTTGATCCCAAAATGAGCCTTCTGTGCCAAAATAGCCCCTAGTCGAGCTTTGACTTTAAAATCCTAAATAACCAAGAAAGTTTTGTTCCATTTCACAGTTTGAAATCCTCTTGAATGAATCTGTCGTACTGAAAATGGGAATGGGAAGTGTCATTTTTTGCGATCTGGCAAGTATGTTTGTTCATAATTTTGTGGTACGCTACTCGCCAACTAATGGTGGCGCTCCGCTTAGATAGTGCCAAAGGGCCGCTCACTGTAAATTGCCGCAGCCGCGTAACTCCCAGTCCGCCCCTGGTCAGAACTAGTTACATATCGTGCTTAACGTCGCAAAAGTGTGCGTAGCATTACATTACAACGACCTATGGAAGTAGCGGGGTAATCGTCTGTGTTGGTTGAAATTTAGTTTCACCTCACAACAAATTTTGGACCTAAAATATTTTTTTAAGTACCGTAACTTTTCTTCTACAAATCATGCAGGATTATACTGGAAATGTTTTTGATCACTGGGATCTTCTGGAAAGGTTAAAAAGTTTGAAATAAAATCAGCAACATTTTTTGCCGTAAAATTTACTGTGTGGCTAGGGAATTTTGTTTTCATCAGTATGCTAATGAGCTACATTGTTACGTCATTACGGACGTTTGTAGAGGTAACTTGCATGTGAAGGCTAGTAGTGGTGAAGACATAAATATGCTCAGAAAGTATTCCACATGGCTCTTTATCAGGGCCGTAGGCGGTAAGTTTTGTAACAATTCTTAATATAACTTCAAAACATTTTCGAGCGCTACGCGCGCTTTCATCTTCAGTTTTATCTAGTAGTTACTCCCGCCATTTCAAGCAAATTGGATTTATTCAACTTTTAAAGGTTCCACAAATATTGTTCTGGCGTAAAGTCGCGATTCTAGAGAAACTCGAAAATGCATCGTTGCGAAGTTCTACCTTTTTTTCCTATCTTTTGGAAGATCCTTTCTTCAGCCTCACCATCGTGGCAAACATTTTGAAATAAAAAAATTTTCAGTTTCGTCCAGCAGACTTAATGGGTAAGACAAAGGATGTTGTCCCCGACAACGACCATGCAGTCGCTCCATCAAATTTCTTGGTTTGCTTTCAAGTAGGCCATGCTCTTCAATAACTAGACCACCAATGGTGAAAACTTCGACTTCGGCGGATCCAGGATTTCACGCACGAAAAAAAGGGGGGGGCTAACTCCTATGGCATTTAAGGGCAAATTTGGTAAAATAAAGAGGGGCGGGAGATGGTCTAAGGAAAAAGAATCTTGAAATTATGCACTTGAATGGTATCAAGTTCTGGCATCTGGCAATTAAAAGAAGTACTACATACTAAGCAGCTTTGTGACCGTCTAAAAAGTGGAGTCAAAAAAGGGGGCTACAGTCGGGAAAGCTTCCTCTGGAGCAGCGTCCCAGTGTAGTGCAATTTCGGTGAAAGTACGCCTATATGTGCGAAAACACTACTTGAAAACAGCCATTTACTGCCCTCCAATGGCATCTCATTCAAGCTGTTTTCTCAACAAGAGAAGGGTTGACCTTTGGGTAGCGAATTTATAGAAATAAATTACATCCTAAACGAATAATTTCACGCAAATGTCGTAAAAATCCTATCAATATTTTAAATTGGTACAGTAAAGACAATGTAAGAAGGGACAACGAAATACTCCCCCTCCATTATCAACTGGCATTGCCTACGTTGCAGGCAGGTTGTACGGCATATTCCTTATGTTTGGCAGTTTGGGGAGCCCCAAATAGGAGATGAGCAGAAGCCGCTCCGCGGGTTAACTGCGTAGCAGACTGTACGGCATATTCCTTGTCCAGTGGTCTGGGAAGATGAGGAGCTGAGCAGAGTCCGTTCTGGGGGTACTTCGCGGGATACTGTTTTCACGGTTCGGATTACCCCGTGCAAACACTAGCGAAATTGCAAACAATGCATAGCTTTGTAGCTTTATATGTAAAAAGATGTGAAAACGTGGGTGCATTGGCTGCAAAGTTGTTTGTTTGGCCAATTTGTGCGCGAAATATACAGCAAAACTGGGTGCCAAATGACTTCAGTTGGCGTTGTCGTGAAATATTGGCTTACACCGGCCATCAAAACGTCAAACAAGTGTTTGCGCTAAGCAGAATCGATCGTTTCGGACGAAAAGAAGGTAACTTTATTCTGGATTTTCTCCAGCATATCTGCATGAAATGGAATAAAATTTACAAGATTTATAAGTAACTGAGATCGGCTAATTTTTTGTATTTTGTTTTAATCAGGGGTAAATCCTCCCAACGCGGAACGGTCAATTTTCAATTCAAAATTGCTCCCTACAAACATTGTTTCGCGTGATATCGGTTATCCCTGAACAAGATATGAGCATGGATAACCCATGAACTAGCGTGCAAACTTTAGGGCACAAATATTAAAATCCCTAAGGAAGATAGGTTTTATGGCCAAACACTAAAGGAGAGCTCCAGCGACTTCATATAACCATTGATCTACACAAAATTTTAGTAGCAGAATTTGCATGACACGTTACACATCCTCTCCAAATTTCAGATCCGTAGCTTACAAAACCGCCAATAAAACGCAATTCAAAGACAAAATCTTTGAACGCCTCGCCGAAAACTGCTGTGGCGATCGCATCACTTCGACTAGAAGTTTTCTAGTCGAAGTAAAAACCAGAAGTTTTTTAACTTTTCCTTAATAAAAACGAAAAGATGAAATCTTTTTCAATTAAACCACAGTTTTTTCGGCGCGCTGCGTGCGCCTCATATTCGAGTCCGGTTTCCTTTCGGAAACCTGCATCTGTCGGGGCTTATAGTAGCTGGCCCCCAGTCAGGGCGCTTGGCCCCTATCTCGGCAAATCCAAGCACCAACCCTCTCTGAGCTTGCATGCCGTTTTTCCTTTGGACAATGAAGTATACCCCAAAATTTCGGTGGTCTTTGCACTCAGTCCCCACAGTCCACGTCAGGCCCGTAGCCAAGGGGGGGGGGCATTTGGGGGCCAGGTCCCCCTGCTCCTTGGCTTGGCCCCCTGCTCTGCAGGCATAAGCCAAATTTTTCTTATATTTTCCCCAGCACATAAAATGACAAAAGTTGGCCTTAATTAGATTCCTAATCCCCACTGGTTATGTCGTAGTGGATCAGAACAGCGGGACGTGATGCGGCCGCACAGGCCAGCACTGTCAACACATGAGGAGTTTTCGCAACGTTACGAATTTCCTGCATCCTCAGTTATGTTTCACACAACACGTACATACACAGTGTATATATATATATATATATATATATATATATAGAAAATCGGTATATATGTGTGTGTGTGTGTGTATCACGTCTGTATGAACGAAACTCTGAATTTGAAGCTGTCACCTTACCTTTTGGTTTTTGTTAGGTTGGCCTTACTGTTCTGACAAGTGAAGGCTCAAGGGTATTGTGAAACTATTTTAAGTGGAATAGAAGGGGCTCTGACTTATCCCCTGACCAATTGCAGTTGGTTACGTATGACCCATCAATTGTATGATGATTAGGATACATTTCATAGTAGGTACTTTCTTGCAAATCTTAAATGAGAATATTACTGGCTATTTTTCTTTTGTGACTACTGGCCAAATATCTGCAAACAATGAGGGAACTTTGAATTTTCATGACCGCCAGAGCCTGACAGCTTTTTTAGGTCTCAGATCACATGATCACAGCTGATTTACAGTATTCCAAAATCACTTCTCCCATTTCCATGACACAATGACTACCTGTATATTATAGGCCTACTATTGCATTTAGAGCTTAAAATATCGTGGTGTGTTACTGCTTTGGTTATGATTATTTCATAGGCTCAATAATGTGGTTTGTGGGTTACAAATAAAGTGGGCAAGTGAAAATTAAGCTCATGGTATGACTGCTCTCAGAAATTATGGAGCCTGCAGAAAATCATAAATTTATACTACTGAATTACTCCCCCAAACTCAGATAATGTCCGTAATAGCTCTCTTAGTCTATATCCCTGTGAGTGGCATACACAGGGGGAGGGCATTAGGCCATGTCACCCCCTCATGGATGCCAATTTTTTTTTTTTTTAGTTCCTAAAAATACGTAAATTTTGTATCACAAATTTTACTTAAAAAGGTAGCATATGTGGCACCAAATTGCATGTAAGGACACCCAATTTTTCAAAAATTTTCAAAGAGGGAGGAGGACACGTCCCCCTCTTTGAAAAGTTTCACATCTCTGTATCACAAAAGGAGGGTATTGCTGCCATGTAAGGGCAGCTTTTCGCGCCCACGTTCACACGTAGGTCCTATTTCTTTAAGCTCTCCGTGTAGGGCTTGAAATATAATCCCTGTTGTTCCCGCAAACAACTGCAATCATCTGGTGGCATCACTAGCTACAGTCTTTTTCGGTGCTCACCTTTGGGATACCGGTGCTCCCTTTGTCAGAAATCATGGCTACGGACCTTATCCGGTTTCACCAGGGCCAAAGGCAACATAAACCCGCCCCCATGTCTCTAGAACCGCGCCTGCTTTGGGGCCTAGGTTTGCTATAAGATTTTTTTTTGTTATATAAAAGGCCTGTGTAAGGGGTGTCCGGACAACTCGACCCAGACGTCTCAGCCCCTGAGACTAGTCGGCCCCGTGACATCTCGGTTCAAATCGAAATAGTATCGAAATAGTTGTAGTAGTTTATCGGTATGTGCGCGTGTAGTCTATGACTACTTTAGTTTTATATGACATGTGCAATAAATCAAGGTTCGGCATAGAGTACCGGTGGGTATGGTACCGTACTAGAATACTGATGCATACTATAGGGATGGTAATAGATAGGCCTACCGGTAGAGATGAGGTTATCACACTGTATGTATGAATCACTATTTTGAGATGAATAGCACCGGGTTGAGGCAATCAGAAGTCATGATGCCGGAACAATTGATTTGGTATATAGACCTACATGCGGAAGGGTATATTGTCTTGTTCATAATGAAGTTTTCATTTCATTTGATTTATTTGTTTCTTCGTAACGAACACGTGTGAGTTGGGTAGGCGGTGCAACTATATCTAACGTTACACTCAGTAGGTGAACGTGGCACATTTTTTAGGAAAGGCCCGAAATCATCGGTCGTGATGATTTCATGCGGAAGATATGCGAAAGACTTATTGGCTTTTCAACTTGCCGTGTGTGAATATTTTGGAAGGCTGGTTCTTATGACCAAGCTAGACCGGTTTCTCGCGCATGTATGATATGGCAGCAACTTCCACTAGCGAGTCGTCCTACGCGGCATGGGTTTAAATATTCTTAAATGCTTTCAGTAGATAAAGAAAGTATCTATTAGTACCTCTTTGTTTCTCCGTTAATCTCAAACCTTGATTTAAAAGGCAATCTTTTAGATTTTTGCCCTCTGGTAGGCAGCCTAGGGTGAGATTTCACACACGTCTCCAAAATTAAAGGAATCCACACTACCCATAGTTTTCAGCAGTGGCGTAGCTGCAGGGGGTAGAGGGGGTGGTCGCCCCTCTGGCTCGAAAATCGAAAAAAATCGGAAAATTTCAAATATCCGAAGCATAGCTAAACATAAAATTTCCGAGAAAGGGTAAAATTTCCGAAAATATAGCAAAATGTAGTGAAAAATATCAAATTTTTCTTTGCCTCGCTGCGCTTGGCATCTGATAAACCTTATATTTACAAAATTATAGCAAAATAGAATAAAATATATCGATTTTTTTTCTTAGCCTCGCTACGCTCGGCATCAAACAGAACCTATCTATGGCAAAATATAGCAAAATGTAATGCAAAATATCAAGTTTTCTTGCCTCGCTGCGCTCGGCATCTGATAAAGCATATATTTAGCAAATTATAGCAAAATGTAGTAAAATATAGAAATGTTTTCTTTGCCTCGCTACGCTCGGCACCAAATAATTCTTATATATGGCAAAATGTAGCAAGATGTAGTGAAATATATCAAATTTTCCTTTGCCTCGCATATGCTCGGCATCTAATGAAACTTAATTGTTTAATAGAATTTATTTCTATAAGACATAATACCTGTAATATGGTAACCGTTATTATAATCTATAAATATCGTTTTCCTTTTCCTTCTCAGTGAAGGTAATGTGTGAATGCAATTTTTAAGATTTTGGTCATTGTATTAGGCCTAAATCATTTACACTATGACCTGCACTTTACGGGTCACAGTAAATTGTCAAGAATTCCTTGATACTAGACTTGACAAATAATTATTGACTTGGAAAACGCTTTAAAGATTA
>WURT03000025.1:526925-538575 GCA_009936505.3 Holothuria glaberrima
TTTTAGCGCCTTAGAGCATGTTTATGATTTTGGCGCTATATAAATGTTATTATTGATTGATTGATTGATTGATTGATAGGCCTACTTTTTACCTGTATTTGTGGGTAGTGTCAGGCTATGAAACACTCGTAAAGAAACAAGCCACAGTACAATAAGTGCCTTCATGTGAGAAACAAGCCACAGTACAATAAGTGCCTTCATGTGGGGTTCCTTCTGACTAGAACTGATCACCATCGGGAACATAATACATTGTCTTACCCATGACACTAACGTTCCAAACGAAATTAGAAAAAAAAGGTCAGCTTTTCCTGTCAGCCTTCCCTACCCTGGGATGATTTTCCTTCTAACTCCACCTGGATCAATCCTCTTAGAAAACAACATTACTACTTTGTCCTTTAGAGCCTTAATTTAACTCAACAACGCTTCACATTCTAAACATATGAAAAGCTAACATTTTCGAAGGTACTTTTATGAGAAGCTACGACACTAGAACTTTTAAGGGGGGAAGGCAGTCCCCCCAAGTTTATTTTCAAAAAGTTGCTCAATCTTACAGATCTCCTTTTATTTCTCTCACAAGTATTTTCATAATGTTCCTGTGTAAAATCATTGAAAATTGAGGGTAAATCAATGAGTTGTTCTGCATAAATTTTGGAAATAAGTAACAAAAATATCGTCACATGATTGATAGGAGCCATTCCTGAACTAGAGTACCGGGGTACACTTCTTCAAATGGGGGGGCTGCATTTTTTCTTTAAATGTTATGAACTATTTATTGAGTGATCATAGAACATTTTTATACAACCTTTCTTCAGTGGTAACTGTGAAATGTTAAATATTAACTCAAGTCAATAACACTAATATTTCAGTAGAAGAATAAATTTCATATTTTTACAATGATTCTGTGGACACACACGGGCCTATCTTTCGACACCCTACATAAGTCCCGAACTTATACAACAATAGAATGAACAATAGTAGCAACGTAGATGGTGTTAGGATAAATCAGCGGAACATCAATGGCGTCGTCAGAGGATTCAGGAGGACATCCCCATGAAATGGCAGAATATGAGATAATCAAAGGAATATGATTACCACACCCCCGTATAATTAAACCTTGCCAACTCGGGGACGTGTACATTACTCCTACACATTTACTGGCTGTACTTGAAATACAAGAGGAAGTACAAATTCGACACCTGCTACGAAGGTAAAATGTAACCTGCGGTACTCTTTTCCCTTTCCCAACAATAAGTGCCCAGCAATGCTACTGGGAACTGTCATAGTAAATATATCAGTATAGTACGCCTATAGTATTTAGAAATTACTTTCATATTTTTAACCTTGTTCACACGATAAGTAATGTTTCATAAAACAATTACATCTTGAGAACGGTGAAATTTGAAGGTAGCATTGTTCAATATTCATTTTATTTGAAATTAAAGCATGAAACCATGAATAGGTGAAAATCGTAATAATGAAGTTCTTACCTTGTTCTGGATGATTCTGGAGGAGTTGCGATGTTGAACGACTAGTTTCGGCCTGTGTACAATTCTTAACAACTGATTCTGCGAAGTGAGTGTGATCATGCACCGATCCTCTTTTATCCAATTTTTATCTCATTTAATCTGTTCATTGGAGTGTTTTTTCCTTTACTTCATTTCTCCGGTTACTACCAAGAATTTTATTGGGAAAACCCGTTGCAGAGAAAGTATTTTGAGGTGAAAACTGAGAAAAGGTTCTCCCCTACCGAGAATTACACAATACATCCATAATGCGGAAGTGCCCGGACTACCCGATGCTGCCATATGGTCAAATTAAAGTACGCCCTCACTTGATTACACTTGCGGGTTCACCGAGGCTTGGATTCAAATTCCCAGAAAAAGGTAATGTGCACGTAACTCGAAATTCTGCTTTCCTACCCCACCTCCTCTTCTGATAAAGAAGATTTGCCTTTAAAGGGGCTTATTGAGTTGGTTCACAAAATTCATGAATTTTTCACACTTGTTAAGATACTCACATCTTGATGGTAAATGATCAAACTAAGAGGTTCTGCACATCTTACGACTGAAATGGCAATTACAAATTCGTGACCAGACACTTTTTACCATTATGTAGTAATCATGTGCAAACCCTGTCCACACAAACTACAATTTCTCACATTTTTGGTATCTTAAGTGAAGCATGAGTAATGAGGCTTATCAGAAGAATTAGAAGCATTGTCATGCAATGATTTCCTTCAAACATCACAAAAATAATCGATGTCAACTCAATGAGCCCCTAACTAAATATTTTGCTGCAGTTGTTTACATCATTGGTTTCTATTGGATCTGATAGTCTCGCGCCTTCTGAGGAAAGGATCGGGGTAGTACTTACGTCAAGCTACCGGCATGATTAACCTTTGTCGGCTATTTCATTCGATCAGGGAGCTGCTAGGAGCCCCCTGATTCGATCTGTGATAAACGTTTGCATTCACACTATCCTCCGATTCCGAAAGTTTTCTAACTCCCCTCTTCTTGCTGATGAAATCCATAATTAAAAAAGTAATCGAAAGGTTGAAATGATACATTTACAGTTGACATTTCTTCTGGTCATCATATATTACACGGGGGGGGGGGGCTGTTTCATTTCCCTAAAAATAATTAGGAATATCCCCATAGGGCCTATCTCTTATTGCTATAGTGGTGGCTGAACTTAACAGCATCACTGTGGTTGGTCAATGGAGACTTGTTCAGTCAGTTGTGTCTGCCATTAAGCTCACACCATTTGAGCTCTATGCAAGGTACTGTAGCTTTGCCTGGAAATTGATTTGACATGTGCTTTTCCTTCCAATTAGAGGAGATGGTAAAAGTAAACTTGTAAAAGGGAGGATGTTTTTCCGTTCCGTAGGTGAGATTGAATGGTTTCCTTTCATGACATTCCGAGAAATCCGTGGGAAGTGGTTTCGGAGAGCCAGGACAATAGGTAACACGAAAAAATATAAATTGTTTGAATAGTCTTATGGACTTTGTTGGCTATCTCCCACTTCAGGCTAAAACCTGAAACTAGTCTACTTTCAAGAGTATTTCGAGTATCTTAAGTAGGCACATTAAATCACCGCAGTCAAATATGTGGGGCCAACATATGCTTCATACCCAGAACCAGAACCCTTCTTTGTACACACTGTATAACTATATCAAATTTTTTAAATAAACTATCAACTCTTATAATATATTTACTTTCAAAACTGCCCAAAATGTATCATCAAATTGCATTTACGAACTTTTATGAAATAAAAGAAAAATCCGATTATCCCTTAGACCCTCCCTCGGGATAACTGACTTAAATGTTCGGCTCTCTGGAGAGTAAAGCTTCATACACATATGAGTAGGTATTTTGAGCCAATGGTCATCAACGTTTAGAGCCTGGTTCGCATCAAACCAGGAGACACCTAATTTTCTTACAAAGTGCATACTCATTTTCCGAACTTTATTATATCAAATACCCACAAAACTGGCTTACATGTAAGCTATTTTCACATTTTCATGAATACTTGTAACTTGTTTAACAAAGTTGCAAAAGTCTTGAGGGTACATTGTCAGCATGCCAAACATCATAAATAATTTTCAATTTCCAGCTTTTTAATTTTAATTCAAAGCCTATAATCTTAGAAATATGGCACCCGGTTCAATCCCTGGGGAGTCAAGATTTCTATTGGACTGGCTCCTCGTCCAAGCCGTGGCTATTGCAACTCCCTGCTCGGAGGGTCAGGAGAATGTCTCAAACAGCTTTTGTTACTATATTTCATTTCATTTATTTGTTTTATCACAATCTCAAGAAGTACAGTACAATAAAAATATTTACATTATGCATTACATGAATGTATGAGTTCTTCAACAAATTGTGAAAGGAAGCATTCTAGGAAACCCAAAGGGCTTATCTAGTAGAGTGCTTCCCAGGAAATAAACAATAGCAGAAAAAACACAATTTTGCAATAACCACCCACCCACCAACCCACAAATTTCACGCACTCTCTCTCTCCCTTCTTTTAATAAATCCATTGTTGTTGCCATGTTTAAATTAAGCAGAAACAATCAAGTGGTTGCAACTACAGTTTGGTGGTTGGAGAGCAGGCGCGGTTCTAGGGACATAATTTTTCTTGGGGTGGGGGGGCTATGTTTCCATTGACCTTTCGAAACCGGACAAAGGGGATACCCGTAGCGATGAATTCTGACATACGGGGAACCGGTATCGCAAAGGTGGGCACCAAAGAAGACTTTGTTTAAAGCAGGCGAGAATCCAGGTGGGGCGCACCCAGCGCACCCCCCCCCCCCTTTTTTTCGATGACCAACAATTTTTTGACCGACGATTTTTCTTTTAGGCTGAGTAAATGAGCAAATAGATATGGAAAATATGCTTCCCAGATACTGGGAAATCGCATCTAAGCGCATTTAGAATTCAAATTTTCTTGGGGGAGGACCCCCAAACTCCACGCCGTGGCTTCGCGCCTTCGTCGCTCGCTCGTCGGCCTTCGGCCGACGGTGCGTGCGCCCCACCCTCCCTTTCTCGAAATCCTGGATCCGCGCCTGTGTAGCTAGTGATGCCACCAGACTATGGCAGTTTGCGGGAACCATAGGGGATGATTTCTCAAGCCCTACACGGATAGCTTAAAGAAATTGTAAAGAAATCGAACCTACATGTGAACGTGCGCGCGAAGCGCCCGAAAATCTCCCTTTACCTGTTAGCAATTTTCCTCTCCTCTTGCGATACAGAAACGTGGAATTTGTGGAAAGCCTCACAAGTGAACGGAACAAGGCTATGGTAGTGTTGGTCCTTTTTTTTTTATTGAAAATCTGTCCCACTTAGGAGCAAACCAAAAAATTGATGGGGTGACTCACGGTCGTCGTAGGGGATGAAATTCTTCATCTTAACCATTAAAGCTCCCCGACGAAACTGAAAAATCATTTTTTCTGAGCTGAAGAGAGGCTGAAGAAAGAATCTTCCAAAAGATAGGAAAAAGAGGTTAGAACTTCACAACGATGTATTTTCGAGTTTCTTAGAATCACGACTATACGCAAGAACAATATTTTTTTTAATAGACTTTTGAAATGGCGAGTGCTACAATTAAATAAAACTGAAGATGAAAGCACGCGTAGCGACCGAAATATTTTTCAAGTTTTAGAAAGAATTGTTATAGAACTTCCTGCCTACGGGCCTGATAATTTGGAATACTTTCTGAGAATATCTATGTCTTTACCACTACTAGGCTACATAAATTTTGGGGGGATAGGGCAAAATGGGGAGCGAAAGCCCCTAGCCCCCCCCCCCGTACAACCGCCCCTGTTCGAGAGGGTACGTTTTATACAAAAAACAGAGTGACAAGTGGTATGGTGCACTCATTTGCGACATATCCTATTAACACTGGCAGGTGAGCCGAATATGCCAACCCCAACCCCCCACCCCTTCCAATGATTTTCAGTTGCAAGATTTTCTTCTAAAAAATATTGATTGTATCTACAAAACCGCAACAACTTGCCTTAGATAATTTTAAAATCTAGGTCTAATGAGATTCATCCCCAGACTTTTACAACCTTATATCATGCAGGTACGGGGAACCTTTTTCTTATCGAGGGTCATTTTGGTAGTCACAACACCCCTTCAGGGCCAAAGAGGCGGTAGGGGTAAAGAAAACACAAAGGCCTACCCGCCCCGTTGAGTGTGAGTCCAGGTTCAACTCGAAATGGTCTTATAGGATTTCTGATATAGTACTCCGTTGGAGATCATGCGGAAACTCCCGCATTAGAGAATTCGCTCCCTTGAAAGTTGCACAAATTCTTCCTATCCTTGAAGTCCTTCCTTGTTAAACAACTGACAAAAAGCCACATTCTTGCAGATTACATGGTCCAGTAACCGCCTATACTTCTGAGGGAATCTGGATAAACAGTCTTTTGTCGAGCTATGAAGACCTGGTAAAGATTTCAAAGACAATTTGTTTGTGGTTCTCTATTGTTGAACCACCACTGGTTAATTGAATGACATGTTGGGGAGAAAATTTCATCATTCATGCTTTTTGAAACCTTTATGTTAACAGGCAGTTGAGCGAAGTCGAAGTTGAAGCGAACACCAATAGGCCTATTGAAGAAATAAATCATTATTAATTCTTGAACCTTAAACTGGGTGGCGAACATTTATGCAGGGGCGTATACACATGAATTCGCAGGGGGTGTGTACTATTTTGGGACCAACCACATTTCCTGAAGACCGACTCCCATTGAAATAGTTGTACGATCCGAATTTCCTAGTTAATTACAATTCATACGGCAGTAATAATCATAGGCGTACTCTTCCAATTTGGGGGTAGAAATTTTTTTGCCCGAATCTCAAAAAGTTGCCCGAACTTCGTTGCAGTTCAGGTGCATAAAATAGACCACTGCAACCATTACATGCGCGCGAATTTTTGCACATTTTTCGGGCATTCGATCAAAAATTCAGGAACTTAGTAGAAAATTTGGGCAATCTTTTCACTTTTACTTCGTCTCTGCCGGAATTTCAATTTGAGTAAGGTATCAAATGTTGTTCATGTCTGGTCTACTGTTACAAAGGCATACTGAATTGGATTTGAGACCGACTGTAAGGCGCTCAGTGACCACCTTTTGATTTCCCGGGGGTGTCACACACCCACACACACCCCGTATTTACGCCCCTGAATTTAGTGAAATAAAAATTCCAATAAATCAAGAATTTTAATTCAGATGGCAAGATCGACGATTGTTCCCAAACAAAAAAAATATGAAAGCTCACTAGACATCTACGTGCACTTATCCTTCAGGAGTAGGAGGCCAGCTGCACGTAGGCTATATGCGCGGTTAGGTAAGACTGTGCACCTTACCGGAAGCGGGTCGGTACGTTTTCCCTGAGAGCTTCTGAGTTTCGATTTCTAACGAATGATTTTTCGCCATCAAACTGCGCAACGTTTTATTGCAGAAAGAAGAGGAACCAGTTACTCAAAGTGTGTGTGTGTGTATGTGCTTGTGTTTGTGTATCCTAATAAATCTATTCTTGGAATCAATTTATTTGCCTGTTTGTACAACAAAGCTCCCGGATTCTATCTTACCAAACTCGATTATTCAATAACTGTGGCAAGATTTCTCCGCTACATTAATCCGAAGATAACATTTAATTCAAAACCAATTTTCTTTGACTCGATATTCCTGTCGAAAATCATCATTTAAAAGTGAAAATTTTGTGTGATAGAATACAAAACACGCTCCTTTGACCGCAGTTTCTGACGCTTGGTACATTGACCCTCCTGACAAGCAATTGTAATTTTGTTTTACCTAACTAGAATCACGGAAAGATCCAGGATTTTACCAAAAAAAAGGGGGGGGGGCTAATTCCGCGAAGGCAAAGTACGAAGCTATGAGCGTCAAAAGTACGAAACCTCCATCGAGGCCATAGGAGGTGGAGGAAACTCTCAATTAAACACTATTAAATGGTACATCTTGACCGAACTAGCAATCAAATCTAGTATACACAATATTTGCATTGCGGCTTTAGAACCATCTCAAAAAGTGGAGCCGAAAAAGGGGGTGAAGTCGGAAAAGCCCCAATACTACCCGCAACCGACCCCCTGCGGGGGTCGGGTTGCGGGTAGTATTAGCAAAAAATTTGGGTGACTTAGAAAAATCTGCAGTCTCTAAGAAAAAAGGATAAACTGTTGGGCAAGTCCGAAGCTCAAGGGTGAGAAAATCCCCCTTGAAATTTAAAATTACCATTGCTTTATACATTTTAGTATAACTCGCCCCTAGAAAATATTTCCCCAAGCTATTTCGCCCCCCCCCCGTATCTTGTCTGGCTACGAGTCTGCTGTCGGGATTAGGTGGAAATTAGTGGATATTATGGAGATATATCCCCTCACCCACTTTTACAATGCCACCTCCACTCATAAGTGGGTGAAGTTTGCTTGGTGGTTGAGATTATACTGCCTTGCATACTCTAGGTCCCCGGATCAAATCCCGGTGGAACTACTTAGAAATTTTCTGGGAATTAAAATGTACTTGTTCAGCATAGCTGTTCACTGTGATGCTGAGACGGTTTAAATTGGTGAATTTTAGTCGGATATCTGATAGTCCTTTGCAGGAAGTTGTCCGTTTCAGTAAATTATCCGAATCAGGAAGTTGTGAGCTTTGCTAGGTTCAACTGTCGAGCAGTAGTAAAACGCAAGGAATCTCCACCCCTCTCAGCCCTTGGGGAAAGTGGTCAAAGACTGGTAATACGCTCACGTCCGACGGATGGGGACGTTAAAAAGCGGTCCCGGGAGCCTGGATTGGGAGCAATAAGTACCAGGCACGTAGCCACGAGGAGGGCACGAGGGGGCAAGTGCCCCCAAAATTTTTCAATAGGTCTTGCACTGAAGGAGGAAAAAATTATTAAGAGATCAGCCTTTTTGGAATACAAATAATAGAAGAAAAAATGGAAAAATCTCGCACCATTTTGCATCTAGAGTCCTTGAAAGAGGCAAAAATTTTCAAGTGTCCCCCTCCCCTTAGACCCCTCCCCCAGGCCGGTGGAACAACATCGATGTGCCCCCCCCCCCCCCCCAAATTGGTTATTCTGGCTACGAGCCTGATTAGTACACGAGTACCTCGTTAACCTCTGAGCACTAGTCGAAAAGAGAAGACGAATATCTGCGGTATTCTTCCACCCTCACTCTGGTGTAGGGTTCTCGATGAGCCAATTGACTTCCCGACCCTCAACGTTAAACTTAAACTAGAGACGCTCCCATTTGTTTTGGCTGCTTCGCACAGTAAATTTTGCTTCAAGGCCTCCGATCCCTACCCTCCAACTTCATAGAATTGCCTGCTCCTTTTGTCTCTCCAATATCGTGGTGATAGCATGCACACCATCCCGTCAGCCTGATGAATTGGTAAAACATTGGCCCTAAGTCGTGAGTCTTTACCGTTTCGCACAACCAGCCACAAATGCAAGAGTTCAACTATGCGTGTCCGGATGAAATTTCTGGACTTCACAGAAAACTGGGTAGGTAGCTATCTGGAAGTTATTTTGAAGGAAGAACGGTGTAATGTTTTTGCAGTGTAGGAGTTGCAAATGTGTGTCTGTTTTTAAATTTGTTATTACGAGCGAGGACTTCACAGGTGCAGGGGTATTAAACGTCGGCTGGAAGAGTTAGAGGGATAGGGGTTTCTACTCTAAAGCTTGATGTAGTAGAACTATGGATTAGATTATTGATTAAACAACGAAAGTCTACAGCGGAAACGTTGGTTCCTATGAAGAATCTGAGCAAGAGCAGAAAACTGGTCGGGGCAACTGATGTCTGTCGAGGATCATGCAAACCTTGTCGTGCCCTCCAAGGGTTTCCGACGGGATTGCAAAATTTCCCGTGTCCGCCGCCTCCCTGGGCTGACATGGGAAGCGCCGAAAATACCAAAGTAAGAGATTTGGGGCAGTCCCATCCCTAGTCACACCCACCCACCCACAGTTGTTTTGTGCCTAATACAGCTATAGCCTCCGATGTAGTATGGCTATTACAGTCTTAAAAAGGTCTGTGGACCTGATAATATCATACCTGCCTATTTGATACTAAAACCATTAACACGTTGAAACATTGAGTCATCAAAATCCATCAAACGGAGACCATTTTACAAACATTTACCGTCTTTGCACCAGTGCTCTAGTCGGGTCCTCACCTTCCGAGTCCGAGCCCTCACCTGCCGAGTCCGAGACCGAGTCAATGGCATTAGAGTCCGAGAGCGAGTCCGAGTCACAAGCCCCGAGTTCGAGTCCGAGTCCCCATATGGATAATTGCAGGCTACACTAAGAACAGAAATTTACAAAATGATCAGTTTTACACTGCTTTTTATGCAATGTTGTGTGTTGTGATTTAAGCACTGGGCTTGAATGACAGTCCGCGATTGTTCTTCTTTTATCGTTCATGTGCAGTTTTGAAGGTATGCCGAACATGGTACTGCTTTTGTTTCCTTCCTTACTTCGTATTGGCGAAAAAGCAGGAATTGACGAATAGGTCTGATGGGGAAAGCGGCGTAGGCGGGATAGTTTGGTGGGAGATAGGGTGATTGTCATTTTTAAACGATCGATCTTTTAATATTTTCGATTAAAAATTGTTGCAAACTGTCAAACATTTTTTGCGTTCACTGCTCTGCTCTTTAAATTTGAATGAGAATATATCGACGCCTTTTTGTAAATGTTCCGGACCCAACGGGCCCTGTCACCCGCAGATGTAGGCTACCTTTGGAACTCTTTACCTGAGAGCGCCTCCTTTCGAATGCGCCTTATTTCTGCAACCGTTTCCTCTCATAAGGGTGACTTATACCGAACGCTTGTAAAGAGGGTGTATGTGGAATACATATTTGCCAACAAAACAATTGTTCCGACAGCCTGACAACATATCAGTTTTGGAGGCAAAAGGCGTGCGCTAAAAGTGAGATGTCTGGCTATATCTTAGTTAAATTGAAGTTTATTGTAGATTTACCTGTATGGACTAGCTTTGGTAGTTGGAATTCCCTAGCTTCAAACCGACCTTAAATTTCAGCTCCTATATACCATCACCAATCCCCTTTCTGCATCAGGGGTGGCGTCAGGATTTGCCCGACAGGGGGCAGCGACCCGAATCTCCGACAGCCCCGATGGTGTCGAGGGGTTGGTAAGGGTAGATTTGAAAAAAAATCTGTGTACTAGGCTATGCCATTGCTGGGCATATATTGCATAAAATCTGTGTGTACTAGACTAGGAACATGATAGTTCCGCGCTGATTTATTATTTTTTCCCCGGACTTTAAACTGTGGAATTACTAAGCGCACGAAGCGCACGAAATTTTAGGGGTAAGCCTACACTAAAAGAATCTGTACCTATTTAAAGCTCATATAGGTCAATCCAGGCAGTTGGACCCTATCGGGCACAACCAACACTGTAGTCCTCTCCTAAAGTCACTGGCCTCACCGTACGGCAGACGCAAGAGAACATTAACTAGGTTTAGCGAAATGAGATGAAATTCCCGCATTTACATAAATTTTTGTATTCTACCTATTACCGGTAAGTTACATGAAAAGGTGGAAAGGGTTTGTACTATATTTAGCTATAAGTAATAGAACTGATGTTGAAGAGTGGGCACAGCTTACCGACAATTTTGGGTTTTATCACAGAAATAACCCTTTGAAAGCCAAAATAAGTAAACAGACCATGGACGGCAGGGATCCGGTCCACGCGCCAGCTACCTCAAATCCCGACAGTCCCCATGTCGAGGGGTGTTGAGAAGGGGATATGAAGGAGCCTAACTACCCCATGCCATTGCAGGGCATATTTTGCATAATATCAGTTAATTAGTCAAGAACCGAGTCGCGCACTGTTTTTTTTTTTTTTTTTTTTTTTGAATCTGAAACGTGAAATTGCAATGCCCACTAAGCGCGAGAAAATTTTTGATAGGCTTACACAAAAAAACATACGTAATTTATTAAGAACAAAAAGAAAAAAAACTAGGGGTTGTAGACCGTATCGGGATAACATAAATCGTATCAAAACCACCTGGACTACCCGAAGAAATAGCCGAACTTTATTGGCCTGGTCGAAAACGCGGAAAGCGCGGAAAAGTAGTTTACGTGTGATATGTACGACATATTTTCTTCATTACGTGCAGTTC
>WURT03000025.1:599309-611921 GCA_009936505.3 Holothuria glaberrima
TGGCCGGCTCGACTTGAAACAATTGGTTGGAAACTGGGCCATTAAACTTCATCTAACTAACTAACTACAAAATGACTTTTCTAACTTGTAAGTAAGCACACTTCATATTTACAAAGCCATAAAACAAAACAAACAACTCCAGTGTTACCACAGCTCAAGCTCTCTACAGCCTTCTCTTGGTTTTAATTGAATTTAATTGGATAGTTTCCCTCAACCATTCCTTTGTGGTAAACTAATATTTGAGACAGCAATGACCTAAAGCACAATTTTATATGTAGCACTGCAGTGTTGAACTTAGGTATCAGAATTTTGGAGGAAATTCCTGAGTATTTTGGTTGACAAAAAGGGGGTGTGTGTCTTAATAAGTTGCAAAAATAAAGCCACTTTTTTCCAAATAGGTTTTCTGAGGGAAAATTTTCCCACCCGATTTCAAACTTTGCCAGATCTTTGAGAAGATGGAGTCATGGGAATCCAGTGATACTGCTGCCTTACGTGAGCACTGGATAGGGATGTAAATTTGAAAAGTTATCAAGGACTCAAGTATACAAACCCTTCATTCATTACCTTTGCAGCAAAAGTTATGGAACCAAAGAAGGTTGCACACTATTAATGTTTTGTCCAAAAAAAAAAAAAAATGTTTTAAATTTTTTATAGGAAAGTTGAATCTATGGTCACACTTATATGTAAAATGTTGTTAATTTTCCTGATGAATCTTTTACCTTTTGTCATAAGTCTGTCTGCAAAGAAACTGGCAATCTCAGGATAGTACACAAACCCTAGCTGCTATAGATTCAGCTGTGAATCATACTGAGATTAAATTGTGGACATGTTAGCAAACATGCATGCCAATTACAACAAATTTACATAACAGTACCTGTATATTCATAAAGAAAAAAAAAGAAACTTTTGTTCTACAATTCTGACTGAAGCTTAAAGGGAAATATTGCGTTTAAAATGCACCGGTATGGCACACAAAGAAAATACCTTTAAAGGTTATTAAACCATTCAATCTTACCAATAAACTCTAGCAATTGCTTTATCTCCTCAAAATATTTTGCAGTACAAGAGTAACTGATGTTGCATCATTTGAATTTTTGAAAGTTTGGTGAACAAATTACTTTTGTGCAACAAATAACCAAATTTCTTCTTGTGAGAGCCTTATTTCTTGAAACGAAAGCTACCGTACTGCCTTATTTTGAATTGTCTATCATTCTATATTTATTAATGTTGATTTAAAAAATATAACAATTTTCTGTAAAATAAACACAATATTTCCCTTTAAGGGGCATATTAAACAGTCACTATAAGCTAATTTTGAAAATGCAGGTAAATTTTTTTTGTAACTGTCCACTTATAAATTTCTAATATGGCACATGCAATAACTTTTGTAATGTTTTAGATAATAAACATTGTATACCAAAAGCAAATTGAGCAGGTTTCAAGCATAAATATGACAATTCCATTGCAAAAATAGTGCCACATTTTTTTTACATTAATCATACATGAATGAGCATGGGTAGGGGGGAGGGGGGATCAATCATCTGCATGCCCTATACTGATTCCATACACAATAAAGCGCAGTACTACTATGTGTATCATATATAAAATGAAGTTTCATGTGTTACCTAGGCCTATAACAACACTATAATGTATCACTTCACAGACAAAGCCTGACACTGTGTCAGACGTACAATGCACTGTAATAGATGCTGCTCACTACTCTCTAACAGAACCTAGCCTTGGGCACTTTTGTGCATGGCCACACTTACAACGTGCACAGATGGTGTGCTTATCGCCACCATATTTTATGCGTCAACTGGCACAGCGTTAACTGCCGATGAGAGGGAATATGACGTTGAAATAATTACAAAGATGTGGGATTTGGGGGCTATGACAAACAGCGTGATGGGGTTAATAATTTGAAATGACGTGCGGATGTGCTGCTGGAAGATTGACCTTTAGCAGACCAAGGTGTCTTAGTGGTCATAGATACATAGATAAGATGGACAATGTAGATGCGTAATAAGCAAAATCCAACCTGTTGTTTTTATGAAAGGAGAGAATTGTTACAAATTGATTCAGTTTGCCTAAGCTGAAGTTGAGTGGATGTATGATGTTAAACTTACTGTTTTTGTAAATGTACTGAAATGGTAATGAAACCTTGTAAAATCCTACCCAGGCTGTACTTTTCTTCTCAACTGCCCAAAATGACAAAAAGCCCTTTGGAAATGTTTAAAATGGTGGGGCATTTAATGTCGAAGTTCATCTCCTAGCAATCCTGGTGTGCCTAATCACTATCTTGTTAATAATTTCTCATTTTTCTAGTGTCCTTTGTATGTTTGAATTCTTGCCATTTTTCACTGTACAGCATTATGCAGTACATATGAAAAATAAAGTTGAATTGAATCCAAGCCTTTAGCTAAGGAAAGGGAGGAAAGGAGTACCACCCCCTAGAACAGTTTTTGCCACTCTCTAGAAAATCAAAAAT
Organism: Holothuria glaberrima; assembly: GCA_009936505.3. Classification (NCBI taxonomy): domain Eukaryota; kingdom Metazoa; phylum Echinodermata; class Holothuroidea; order Aspidochirotida; family Holothuriidae; genus Holothuria; species Holothuria glaberrima. The sequence continues at coordinate 601,798 of WURT03000025.1, forward strand.
AAGATTGCCTTATGGCACATGAGTAAACCCACCCCTCCCCCTCTCCCACATAAAATATTTTGATCCTTGGAAGCTATTCCCCCACCTCCTCCCCACTCCCTTCAATACAATGTCTGGCTATGGGCTTATTTTGATATCTTAAGTGATATTTGTTTAAAGTTGTGAAACCTACAAATGTCTTGAATTAATAACAAATTACATTAGAAATGTGTATAACAGGTAGGGAAAGTTTTTGCTTACATGAATTGGAGACTTTTTAACTTTCTTTTAGAAAGAAAAATTGCTTTTAAATGTGCCAACAAGGGCTCTGTTTGCATTTAGGGGGCCTTTTTTATTTTATGTACACTGTTTATTCATCCTGAATTAAAGATGGCATTTTTGCTGATATCTAATTACAGAAGGCTAATTTAAGAAATAGGGTGATCACTGGTTAGCACCAGTTCTTCTGATGCTGTCATATAATTTATATATTCCACATTAAACCTTCTACTTTATCCATGCCATTACACCATGCCCACAGCCAAGAAGAGCCAGAGGGCAGAGCCTTCAAGAAAACATTTTCCCTCTCCCCTAAGAAAATATTTGCCCCCTGGAAGCTATTTTAACCCCCCCCCCTCAGTACCTTGTGTGGCTAAGGGCCTGCATTTTAGTATGGATGGATGTGTAGTACCTCTATGGTGTTGACCTCATTACAATAGAAAGTTTAAATAATGGAAATTTTTAGGTCAAAGTGATCATAATATAATGGAAATAAAAGGAAATAACTTGCACTTTCAAAACCTACACTGATCAGTGACCTGGATAGAAGAGAGAAATGGGCTAAACATTTATAACCATTTTAAATTTCTTAATTATATTTTTACAGCTTTTTGTAGACAGAGACAATGGTTGAAAGTTATCCCACTAATCCATACTAATACTTTAGTGTTAAAATGTAGACTCAACTTATGAACAATGCCTTTTGTTTGTTCATATTATTGAGACAAAGGTTTTCCTATTGGAAGCTTGCACCAAAGGTCATATTCAGTGGACGAGCTAGTTGTTCTGGAGGACACAGCATCACTCACCACAGTGCTTTAGTACATGACCTAGTGTATGTGTGTGTTTGTTTGTTAGATGAGGTTTAACGGCCCAGTTTGCAACCAATTGGTCCAAGTAAAGCCGGCCGTGGCCTTTTTTCCAGTTGTGGCTCACTGGCTTGTTTTCCTTTAACTCCATTGCTTATATGCGGAGCATCACGCACAACGGCAGAAGGTTCCATTTTTAAAGTCTTTGGTATGACTCCACCTGGGAATCGAACCTGGGCCTCCCGCGTGAGAGGCGGATACTCTACCACTAGACCTCCCTATTGTGCATGCTTGCTAGTAGTTCTCACTCTAATCACGACATCCTTACCTGGTTATATGACAGGTTGCAGTAAGAGCTGCTTTTGATCATCAACACAGCTAATGGGGTTGTACACCAAATTTAAATACAAATGGATAATCTGCTGTGCTTTGTAAAAGTCTAAATAATGCTTGTTTTGCCTAAAAATTCAAATGCAATACATTTTTACAACTGGAAGTTTGGTACTTCTTACACACTTCATTGACCACAATGACTGGCTAGTCAGTAGTGTTTATGATTATCTGGGAAAACAGAAGAAACTTGTGCTCTGTTGAATGGCATACTATATATGTACCTACAGGGAAACGTTGGTTACTTTCTATGAAGACACTTAAAACCAGCCATGGTAGTTCATAAATTTACTCTCTGGAGAAACTATTATATCAGACAATTCTGTTTATTCTCATAAAAACTTTTGTATAGCAGTGACATGTTTGATCTTAATACAACACATTGTACACTACAGTGACTACACAGTTCTTTGTTCAGTTTTTCCAACTGTCACTGACAAAATGAAAGGTCTAATTTTATTCAATGTGTTTTATAATCAGTATTTAGACTCATACAACATCTGGAAAAGTTTTGCTTGACTATAAATTCATCTCATTTCTCAAGATACCTGTGAGTTGTGGGTTTCCAAACAAAAAAAATGGTATACGATACAGAGAGATTATATTATGTTGTATGTTCATTCACTGAGTCCAAGTTCATTCCATTATAAAGAACCCAAGAAAAATTGCTTTGAGTATGAAGACATTCTACTGTCTCTTTTTTGTTTATGATTTATAAGATTCTCTGTCTCCTCTCCACAAGGAGAGTATAAAATCACATTTTACAGCTTCCCTACACGAGCAATATACATTTCACTATCCCCAGGTTTGTGCCTTTATCCCTTGTGTCTGTCACAGGCAGGTCACAACGCATTAATTTCATTATAAAGTGAAATGCAAAATTACTTCACCATGAGAATGACTAAAATCAATCTCGCAGATTCGTGCAAAACGCTTAGCGAGATCTGCACGTGCTGGGAGGCGACTATGTGTATGTGTACGTTAAAGAAAGGCCTGCATACCAAGGAATGAATGGTGCAATTTGCTTCAAATGGGTAATACCAGCTTGAGGGCATTGTCCATGTTTTAAGTTTCTCTATTGGTTTACCCTTGGCAGCATGCATCTGCCGATAAATTAATTTATCCCTACAAACATTTTTATTCATTTTGAGTAATAAAATTTGTGACTTCACTCTATATTACTTCCTTTCTGGTTATTACCTAAGAGTGCAATGAGGCTCAAAGAAGCTGGTGCTTTCAAAAATAAATTTCATTGAAGATTTTAATCCTGAAATTTGTTAATCTACCCTCCGAACTCGAGTGGCTGCTGTCATTATACTGTAGTACTTGCTACTTTCTGCTTAAGGTGAACGCCAGTAAAGTTAATACCATTTTCTTTTTTTTCCTTTTTATTATTTTATTTTTTAGGAAAATGAAGGCAAATCAAAAAGGGTTTTTTAACATAAAAAGTGTATAGTCTACAAGAAAAATTCAATACCCACACAATTTATCTATTAGCATTCTGAAGGACAACAGTGTAATGGCAAGTTGCACTTCTGTTACGCCTCGTCAACTTGATAGTTATAATGGGAAAAGCTAACAATTTTCTGTTCATAGAGCTCCGTAATAAATTATCGGTGCTATTCACTGGTCGTTTAAGTTATCAATAAAAAAATTGCACCAATTTCAGCAGCATTTCATTTCAGACATTTTGCTACAAACTGGGAGTAAATTTCTACGTTGGGTAGCAATTGGTCAATGTTTTTGAGAGAGAGAGGGATAAAACACTACTCAAGCATATTTAAATACATTACACTTGCTTGTCCCATTCACTTCAATAGTTTTGTTTACTTTTGAAAATGCCATATAAGTTGGTGTACTTTGCCTCTTAGTTTGTCTATCTGGTAACAAAGTTCAACAGCCTATAGTGTCATCTAAAATTTGATAGTGTAGGAAATGGTGAAAAAATGAAAGAAAATAGTCCAAATTAGAGACAGAAGGGCAGGGCGGTTTTTGAAGTATCCAATAAGCAGCGTTACATTTTCCTGAGTTTACAAGAGGATATTATGAGTACATGAAAGGGAAGGGCTAGTACGTATCCTACCCACCAGACCTCTACCCTCTTTAAGATAGAGACACGGCTGGAAAAAATGTTTATTTCCCAGGAAGGGAGTCAAACTGTCCACAAATCTTCCATGTTTTCATATGAAAAAAAAGGAAAATTTCCCTCCAATTTCCAAAATTTGAAAATTTCCTTCCAAGTACACCTATTTCTCAGCTTCCCAAATTTTTCTACTCGTGTGGAAGAGATGCCACTCATATCAATGTGGGGGGGGGGGGGAGGGAATCCATACATATAATATTTTCTTTCATTATACAAAATTCACAAATATTAACAGATTTTATTTCATAGAGGTATTATTAACCTACCCACTAAAAAGTGTCCGTTTGAGCAAATTACTTGCAGCATTTTCAAACAGTTTGAAAAGCAAAATAACAGAATATCAGAACCTTGTAAAGATTGGAGCCATAGCCACAAATCTAAGTTAGCTCACTGTAATCTGCACAAAGCTTGTTTTATGCATGGATCTACATGTTCACAAAGTATGATAAAATTTACAACACAGCTTACCACTGAAAAAAAAAAAAAAAATATACGCTTGTGGCCATTATCAAAAATAGCTCTTTATGAGCAACAATTTTTACGAAATTTAAAAATTTTTTGAATGTGCCCTTCGAAGTAGATGCCATAAAGCTGACATCATTAGTTGCAATGCTTGCACACAATGTACCTTATCCTACATCACTGTGATAATCACAGCAAGAGTGACATAAAAGAACAACTCTTATCTTGTTGTCCAGTTTATGGACAGGTCACAGCTCTAGAAACACACATGCACACCACAACTGAATTGGTGCTATCTAAATTCCTTTGATGGCAGACACCAAATCCAACATGCTGGGGTGATTTCTGAATTATATTGGCCTCCCTCACTCGGGTGAATGCCGCCATCTGCTACTAATGATACCAGCCAAAAGGCAATTCCAGCTTTCTGGGATTCTTCTTGGCTAGGAGAGCATGTAATACTACCAAATCTTACCTATGGCCAAGCCAGAGAAAAAAACAAGCAAAAAAAGGAAGTTCAAAAAAACGTTGAACGGGATGATTAATATGAGGAATTTGTCTCCATCTCTGCCAGAACTTCGGTGTCATTATTGCGTCTACAGAATTCCCAGTTGGAGCGATGATCATTTTGCACGTAATCTTCTGTATATAAACACGGGTATGCATTGCACAAGTTACTTCTTTTCCAATAAATTATGCTAAACGTTTGAGCCTTCATATTACGCAGCAGTAGCTATTACAATGTACAGTCTAGGTAATGAAGGAACTGTACATAGTTTTGCACAAATACTTTAACAGCACTGTTCACTTAGATTAGGTATATACACTTTACATTACAAGATTTTAATTATATACTAAGCAACAAATAGGTGTAAAAATTCTCAAGGAGCATAAGAATTTTCTTTTCATGGGTCATTATGGTATACAGCCTCCTGAACATAATGATGCCTACTAATGCAACAAAAAAATCCTCTTTGAAATTTTTTTCATGTTCTTTGTTCTCACTAGTTTGCCAATAATCACATTTTCTTGGAACACAACTTGATTTAATTCTTGAGAAATCTAAAACAAACGAAGGCACATACACATTTCAACAACTTTTGCTCCTCAGTGTGCAAATACAGCAGGTGTGTTACATGCTGCCATAGCAACACAGAACTGTCAAAAGAAGAAATTTTGGGAAAATATTCAATTTTGATTTTTCTAAATATTTTCATTTTTTTTAGCTGCTAGGTCACTGTCTCTTTTTGAGGAAATAGCAATGTCACCTCTACTAAATTTGTACAGTATGATTTGCATGCTTATATATTATTTTCAATACACCATACAATCTTAAGCGGAACAATAAGCGAGTTGAGGGTTACCCCTGCTGCATTCTATGGGTGAAAGGTTGTAAGTGTATCCCATCTTCCAATGAGTGAACACTACTATAGCAATGCATAGTACACATTGTACATACAAGGGTGCATGTATTTGCAGGGGTGTGAACTATTTTGGGACCAACTACATTTCTTGGAGACCAGCTCCCATTGACTAAACCACTACATGCGCGCAAAGCGTGCATGAATTTTTGCACATTTTTTGGGTATTCGGTCAAAAATTTGGGAACTCAGTAGAAAATTTGGGCAATCTGTTCACTTCATCTCTGCAGGAATTTCAATTTGAGTAAGGTATCAAATGTTGTTCCTGTCTGGTCTACTGTTACAAAGGCATACAACTGGATATGAGACCGACTTTTTGGCGCTCAGAGACCGACTTCTGTGTGGGGGTGTCACACTTCCACACCCCCGTATTTATGCCCCTGTGTACAAACTTATGCATAGGGTGTGACTTATGACTGTAATCTATACCCTACGACCTATGACTTGAAGAGACTGCACATGCACAGTAACAACTCTTAACTGGCTTATTCACTGTCTATGCTACCCAGTGCTCATTCTTGATAATATAAATTATGCAAAAAAGAACTTTTCTGACCTCCATTTTCTTTTTTCTTTAAGCAAAGGAAGAAAGGGAGGAAGAACTTGAGAGGTTTTTTTCTATTTTTCAGACTCATACAAAAGCCTAGTTCAGGAAACTAAAAAGATAAAGTAAGTTCCTACATGGGCAGCGATTCTGGGGGGGACAGGGGGGACATGTCCCCCCAGTATTTGAGTATCCACCCGTTGACTTTGATTTTTCACATAGTAAATTGTTTGAAAATGGGGTCATGTCTCCCCAATATTGAGAACAAATTTCAGCCCTTGAGTTTTACACATTTACAGAAATATATTCTTGGTATAGTCAGATTGCTGTTGTCAGATTTGCAGTTTCTAGCAAAATTTGAAAGTCCTGCTATTATACATCCTAAAGCTCTTTAAAAATGTTCTCACTTTACACCTGCATCCTTTTCCCAAGAATCCGTCTATGAAAAAATAAAAAATAAAAAACAGAAAAAAAAAATGCCTGCAAATAAGTATAATGCCTTGACATATCTTCTTTTTTTTAGAATATCCTTTCTTATTCAAATTACAAAAACACTGATTCTACGTTTGTGAAAAATGGACAATTCTTTCAAAACAGATCCTACTAAGTAATATGTAAAACAAAAAGACACATTTGCAACATGGTGTAATTCACTTGAGCTAATAATCTTACGTAACCTGCACTAATTCATAATCACCCTAAATTCTCAATGAAATATTGCAATTGATGGCCAGCAAATGTTCTTGTCACAAAAATTCATAAACCTGCAGTAGCGTAATGTTAATTCTCTCAAACTCTGGCTGAAATGAGACACATCTATTCATACACTGTGAAAATACAACAAGGCTCACACATAACCGTACGCATCCAATGAATACCAAGCTGCTTAGTGGAGAACAAGACAAGCCTGAACAAAGCGAACAGATGATTTCCGGGGATTTTGTTTGTACTTAATCTTCAGAAAACCGCAAGTGAATATTGGTTTACCCTTTGGGGGTTGCAAGTGACATGTGTCACTGCTCAAGTTGGGCATGAACAGAGAGATCTCTCCTGCTTCATGAATATTCATAACAAGTGACTAGATGATGTAACGGAAGCACATGTACTCCATCAAGCGGCAATCAAATGGATAAAGGAAACAAGAAAGAAAGCTACAAGCAGAAAATGCCTTGCACTGATTAAGATGTGCATAGGAAAAAAAGCTTGCTTTTAGTTTGCAATAGTCATTTGTTTCATGTTTGAAAATGTTCTGCGTGTAACTCAATAAAATATACTTCATAAAACAGCAGGTGAGATTTCTTGCGATTATTTTCAATGCATTACCACAAGACCACTTTGGATTGCATTGTATTGAAAAGTTGCAATGCAGGGGGTGGGGAAGAGAGAGGTGCTGTTAACTCCTTAACAAAGTGTACTGTATTTATAAATTGTAGCTCTACAAAGCTCTTTTTGCATTACCCGAATGACATTTACCAGCTTGAGGGTACCTACATTCACAACTGGTTACTGCAGCTTGAGTTTTAACTATAAGCCATTCTGACTGGTCAATGAGGACTTGTGCAAATCAGTGCAATGTGAGATGTAGTATAGCCACACAGATCTGATTACAATAGCATTTAACGAAAATCACACAGTAGTATATTCAGCAGAACATTGCCATGGCCATTAAAGTAACAACAGACTAGTTTTGTCTTGGAGGTAGCATCAAGGGAACAATGGAGGAGAAGTAAACTATGGAGAATTGTAACTGTTTGGGATCAGGAATTTAAACCCTTTAATCTCCACTTAATGTAAAGTCAGGTGCATAGCCAGGACTGTGTCATGGGAGGGGTTTTGAAGAAGTGCGACAAGAGGGAGGGATCTAAAGGGAGTGGTTTCCCCTTCCCTTTGGAGAAAAATTGGCTTTTTTAGGTCTCCAGATGGAAAATGATGCAATGTTTGTGCCTCAAACATAATAAAGTTTAGAGTAATCAGGTGTTTTTTGCCATTATTTTTTTTCTCAAGCTTGGGACATGGGGGGTTTCAACCCCCAAAACACTCCCCTTGGCTATGCGCCTGTGTAAAGTGCATTTTATATTGGAGATTTTGCAATTTGTGTGTGCATGTGTGTGCATGTGTCACAGGGGTGAGGGGAAAGAAGGAAGGCACGGAGTGAAATGGGAAAATTTGTACTCCATTTTAAATGAAAGAGCTGGAGAAATACACCTCACCTAACATCATTGCTAAGAGAGGATGATCATTGACAATAGCATATTTTGTTACTAAGATAATATCATTCTGTGGTAACATTTTTAAGAAATATTAAATGCCTTTAAACAAGTGAAGCTGGTTAGCTTGAACTCCACAGGGACACAAGTCACTGGATGGCTCGACCCAGACAGAATTTATGCAATTGTTTTCTTGTGTACACAGGAAAACTAGATTTCTCTTGGATGAAAACCCATCTGACACTTCAATCACCAGGTCCGAAATTGAACCCTATTTAACTTGGGATTATTTCGATTGCTAAGTCTGATTGCTTTATAATCTCACTGCCTTTGTTCACACAACAATTCTGGTAACATTATGTCATTCTTGATTCAATCAGACCTAAATTTAGATGATCCATAAAATTATTTAGAGGTCATATATAGTTTGAAGATTTTACAATGTTTCTGTCATAAAATTAATGAAAATATGTTTATTAACATTTATACTGCATAAATGCATTTTCAACAACAATTTGCAAAGTATGAATCCATACCAAATGGGGTACATGTGTGAAAGTATCCTGACATAATAAAACAGAGATTAAGTGACTCTTTGACGCACAGCACTGTATTAAATATACATGTACACACTTGTTCTATTCTGTGTTGCCATGTTCAATACCAGACTGGACCTAATCAAAAGAAAAAAAAAAAAAATTAAGCTATTGACCAAATCAAGAGATTGTTTGAAAGAAAGAAATGACAATGTCCAATTTGCATTCTCTCAAACAAAGAGAGCCGAGGTTACATTATGACACTAACAGAGGGGATTAATTAAAGTGTGTGAATATGGACCACCTTACAAACACATGTATGTGTGACTTTCCATCCGTGACCTGGCAACCATGTTGTAATCAATGGGGGAAAGATGAAACACCCAATTGATCAAATATTCCTGCATTCTGCAAGGTACAAACACTGTACACAATTCTACTTAATGTGAATTATTCCGACCATGTCTAATAGTGGCCTGATCTTACTGTACTGTTGCGTCTGCAAGTGGCTCATTTAACAGCTGCACAGAGACCAGTCTGTTTACTGGATACTAATTATAGTAGAATTGTGCAGACTTTTTTGTCAATAAATAGTTCACCCATTTGTAACGGACGACAAAGCTGTGAAGCCATAGGAAAAGAAATTCATAACTTTACAACAAAGAAATTATTTTGAAATATTCAGTAGTTCTCAGGCCTTGCACTACATAATTTTGATTGCTGCTATTCCAACATTTAGACTGACAATTGATTGTTTGTTTTGTTTTTGTAATACATTTAGTGGACTGGAAAACCTTTTATTTCAGCAAAATTTGAACCAAAGTTGGAGTGTTTTTTGTCTCTGCATAAGTCAGAGGATAATGTCTCGGAATGTATCATTATCAACTAATCTGTGGTGTAGCTAGAAATTCATTTCTGGGGGGGCCAGAGCACATTTTGGGGGGGCAAACTGTGCACAAGCAGTATGCACCGCGAGTGCGAAGTCCAAAATAGGTGGCGTCCAGGGGCCCACCTTGGGGCCCCTAGTGGGGTCCAGGGGGCAAAGCCCCAGGAAGCTCCTGGGTTTTAGTATTTCAGAAGCCTCAGGAAAACTGTTTAAACGGAAATTTTCCAGTGTAACCCTTTTGAGTTTTAGTACATATAGACTTGTAAGAAGGGCTAGTCTGAGCACAAAGTTAGTATTACTGATGTGCATCCCTGGACTAAAGTTTTGCAAGAGCTGCGATGTGTTTTGAATGTAAAAAAAAGGCATTGGCAAAGTTTTATAGTTATCCGCAACGACCAGAAATTGGCTTGCTTAGTTGATAATCAACTCTAAATGGTTCTTTTTAAAGAACATACAAAGAGTGCAGAT
>WURT03000025.1:614113-650616 GCA_009936505.3 Holothuria glaberrima
AACAAAAATATGGTCACATGATTTGAAGAAAGCCATGTATGAATCAGTGGCATATGCAAGATTTCTCAAGGGGGGGGAAGGGGCATGCAGTATGTTGAGTGATCACTGGCATGGGGGAGCGGTCCAAGGGGAGGGTGTGTTTCCTCCCCTTTGAAAAATTAAGTATTCTTACATGCAATCTGGTGCCACATATGCTACCTTTTGAAGTAAAATTTGTGTTACAAAATCTGCATATTTTTAGGAACTAACAAAAAATTGACACCTTCCTCCCCTTTGAAAAATTAAGTATTCTTACATGCAATCTGGTGCCACATATACTACCTTTTGAAGTAAAATTTGTGTTACAAAATCTGCATATTTTTAGGAACTAAAAAAAAATTGGCTCCAGTGAGGGGGCCATGGGGAGATGACGACTCCTCTTTGAAAATTTTTGATAAATTAGGTGTCCTTACATACAATCTGGTGCCATATATGCAACCTTTTGAAGTAAAATTTGTGTTGCAAAAATACATATTTTAAGGATCTAAAAATAAAATAAATTAGCATCTGTGAAGGGGGGGGGGCTATGGCCCAATGGCACCCCTGCATATGCCACTGGTATGAATAAGGATACAGTGGTACACTATATCAAACTTGTCTGACTACCTTTGACCTTAAAATTGCCAATAGTTGTCCTTATTTCTCAAGAAGAGAGAAAATGAATGTGGCTTAACAGCTTGCTCCTCCCAGCATCCTGTAAGGGAGATGAAACAAAGGTTATAATTGGAACTATCCATGGCGAAGGGGGTACCCTCCACCCTTTTGAGTAAATTTTTGATGTCAGAAAGGGGCCTAGGTGTACAGTGCTGCTACCACTTTCTTCTTTTCAAGTTTGTCCATGCAGGTAGTAAAAATTTCCATTTTTTGTAAGGAAGATTACTGAAAAATCCAAAAGTTTACCCTTCCCTGGCAATTCCACCCTCTTTGATCACTCCAAAAATACTTGTTCTATCAATTACTGTATGACATCAATGTGTTCAAGCAATGTACATGCTTAGCCTTGCCGAAGACCAAGTTGTACTAGCAAACTACTGCACTGACTTTAGGGTTGGGCTTACGTCCTGCCTAGGCTCAGTGGTAGTATTAGTAGCCTACCACTAGCTGCTAATACATGATAATGATGCTGAGTGATGAGACCCGTAAAATCTGCAAAATATTGCTACAGAGTCATGTTAGAGTTGAGATATCACTTCCTTATCAAAACTGACCGATTTCATGAAAGTTTATAACAAAATACCCAATGTGCGATCAGTATTGCGGTGTTAATATTCGACCGTGTTGCCTGCATACCATACAGTGTTATACATCAGGGCCCTGTTTCATAAAGAGAATTTACGATCGATCTTAAGTTTGATCTGCCAAACAATCATCCTATTAAAATCAAACTTAAAGGTTGTGTGACATGCCACCAAAAAGAGTTGTTTCACTTGTCAGTTAAAGAAAGAATTAAGTCCTCCAATGAAAGATCCACTGGAATTATTTCAATATCTTCTACAGTTCTCAAAATATACTCCTTCAAAGTTTGATGGTTTCTGAAGAAACTCATATGCAAAAATAATGATGTGGAGTGTTGCACAGTGTGAAGATTTCTTTTGTTAACCCTACATAAATTACCTCTTAATTACTGATTAGACAGATTACAGTTTGTTGAAAGATATCAATGTTTCTGAAGGGAAGAATTTTAACTTTCATAATAACCCTCTCAGGGGATAACAATGCTACCAGTGTCCTTGAAATTAAGGTTGAAAAAACAAAGGCTAACATGAGCCATATATGGTGTGTTCATCTTTCAATGTCACATATTTGCATATTTAGCTCATGTTTATTCATGATACAAGTGTGAAGTAGAGATTACCCTGTAAAATGGTCAATGTTTGATGGATTTTAACGGGAACTGCGGCTATTTTCTGGATTTTTAATGCTTTTTACATCAAATATCCAATTATGTTATTTGCATGTCACACAACCTTTGAGATCAATCTTAACCCTTTATGAAACAAGGCCCATGTCATACATCGTGATAATAAAGAATCAAAAATTGACAGCGTAGCTATGATTGTGATGGACTGCTGCATTCATTGGTCAGATTGTCAGATTGTTAAACTTTGATCCGGGTCTAAGTAAAGACTCTGCTGTGTGGGTATGTACGCAAAGTCATGTACAAATAATGTATGTTTGATACTGTGGGAAGCATGTTGCACATGAATGCAGTGCATGGCTTGAATTCAGCAGTTGCAGATTCTTAGTTATGTCATTTTAACATGAGGACATAGCTACAGAGAAAAATTTATCATCATTTGGGTCCAGAATTTTTGTCTTACAAAATGAATTCCCAGAGAATTTTTCTCCATATACTTCCAATTTTCAGAAATCAGGAAATTTCTGAAACACTTTCATCTCTAATACATGAAATGTGCTTAGGATTTTCCAAGTTTCTAGCTAAATGATGGTTTTCCTTGGGGAGAAACAGTTAGATGGTGTCTGCATTGTGCATGTATAACTATGAAACTTTAAACTGGAACTGAGATGGTACAGAATCAACTGTGTGAGATGGTAATATAATACCTAACTGATATTATGGTATTTTTCTTTTAAGAAGTCCTGGGTGGAATTTTAAGTGCTTCTAAAGGGTGGGAATTTTAAGTGCCTCTTGGCAGGACCTGCTCAGTGTAGTCCAGCACATACATATCCTTGATATATATGACTAGGAATGAGGCTTTTACCTTGAAAGCAGGTTTGACCACTTTGCTGAGGTGGAAGGAAGAGGGGGAGGGGGGGATGAGCTGAGGTGGTAGGTTGGAACCCGTTGTAAACCTCTTACTTCCAAATACCCAAAGATCAAATCAGCACTCTAACCTTTCCCTCTCCCCCCCCCCCCTGTTATTTGTAAACAAGAGCCAAAAATTTCACTGAGTCCTTTTATACCAATACACTTTTATTCTCATCTCACTTTTTAGGTCTAGCAGTTTTCTTGAAGAAAAAATATGTGTACTAGTAAGATTTCTGGAAAGCTTTCTGTCTGCCATTCTAAAATGACAAGAGATATTTTCAACATTTCTATAGGATCTCCAGATTCTTCAAAAAGTCCAAGAATTATCTTAATAAGTAATTTGACCCTATGGGCAGCCTTTTGCAGATTGTGTGCATAAAATTGCTCTCTTTGATCAAAACCAGTTTGGCAAGAGAAAAAGAAATGAATGATGTGCAGTGGAAGGACAGAGTTAGCCGCAACAAAGGGTTCTCGTAATTACTTCAGTTACGCGGCGGCAATTTTCCTTAGTGCTACCAGCCAAAGCTTATCTGTGAAATGAAACTAATTGACCCGTTGAACATGTGTCTGCAGGTCACGTTGGCTCCAGGTATCACTGTCCACAGCTTCCCATGTGCATTTGTACACAGACATCAAAAGTAATTGCCTACAGGCACAGTAATTATTTAATATTATTTTGTATGCGACTTTTTGACCTGAAGAAGGCTAGAAAAGGTGTTTTTACTTATTTCACATTTTGTAGAATTATATATTGTGTTTTATTGTTGAAAAAATGAGTATATTTTATGCACCTATTTGTGATATTATTTTTGTACTATTCAGACTAAACGCCTGAATTTAATTTTTCTCTCTGTTATCCTATAATCCTGGACAAAATTACAGGGTCACGTCCGAATCTTCCCTTCCGCCCCTTGTTCAATTGAGAAAATGAAAGGCGTGCATTTTTCTTCAGCACTCAACTTTCATTCACCTTCAAAACCAACATTGTTGAGAAAACAAAAGGCGCACTCTTTTCTTCGGCACTCAACTTTCATTCACATTCAAAACCAACACTGAGTTGGGGCACAGGGAATTTGTCCCAGATGATTTTGTTCAGGACAGAGCCACTGCAAAGTAGATTGTCACTGTCTTATTATTGCAGAGTGCAATGACTTAGCCAGCACTCTTCAACCAAAACCAATGCAGGCAATGGTTCATTTTACATCATCTAAACATGAAAATTTCAAAACAAAACAAGATCATGTATGTAAGTGAATAGTAGCCTACACATATCTGACATCACAAATCATCACTTTGCACTAAATCTACTACCATACTCTTTTGGATTGTTCAAAGTTTTGCAAAAGATGGCACAATTTTGCATGCAAGACACATTCATTTAGCACACATTTTGCAAAGTGGAGGCATATCCCTTAAACCCGCCATGACCCTTCTCCAAAAAAGAAAAAAGATCTGGAATTATATTCAGAATGTTTATTAAATGATAACATACTCTATTCCAGCATATGCTGTGCACTCATACAATCAAACTATAGAGTTAACACTCTAAGGTAGTACTTCCATGATCAAATAATACTGTGCATGTGCTTACACAGAACTCGAAAAGTGAACCCACTTGCCAAATAAAATATGCGAAACAGTTACATTAATAAAGATCAGTTACAACCATGAGAACAGTAGGGGCGATCGGAATCTACCTAAAAACCTGTTACCATAGCCATGAGTGTACACAATCTGTAAACTTGTCTAGACATAACCTCCCATCATCCCTCTGAGGTACAATGAAAACATACATAATGAAACAACTGGGAATATTTTAAATTCTCATTTGGGGCCAAGAAATTTACTGGTTTCCTATTCTGCCAAACCTCCAAGGACCACAGGTGGTAACCGGGTAAGATGATTCACAATCTCTTCACTATTTACTTCTGAAAACAATTAACACCGATCATGAAGCACGGTATAGTTGGGTAGTGACATAGTCCAGTGGGTATTGTAGTTGTGTTTGAAGTAACCATGGAGCTACTGCATCTGTAACAGCTCCATGATGCAACAAAATATAAGCTGGGGGATTCAATTCCAGGCCAGAACAAAAAGTGAGTAGCTTTCCCATCCAAGCAATTTGCTTACTCATGCATACAAGCTGACCTACCAAATTGAAATGAATCCACCTTTGAACTAACATATTGATTTGGAAGCTAGCCCTTATATTCATAATGAAAAGCCTTGTTTAGCTTCTCACTTGTTACTTGTTATATTATAAACACTGTGCATTCAAGGTTTGAAGATCAACATGGTCACTAGGAATTGTGCATGTAAGACTAATAAAGTTACAAGAGTCAGTACCACCAGGGCTTTACCCAGGATTTTATAAGAGGGGTCCACATTTGACAGCCCAGGAGAGGGATCTTAAGGATGTTGTCACCGTCCCCTTGCCTGAAAATTTCAACTTTAATTCCTCTTACTGTACATGCAAAAAATGTGCAAAAATTTACTTATTTTGCTTTAACACCAAAAACCCTCAAATGATTGTTATTGAACTGGGCAGACCTATGTTTTCTGATTAACAAAGAATACAAAGAAAAAAGTAGATTAGTGGGTTTATCCAAATGGTAAAAGGATAGTTCTTTAAGACTTAGTACCACCTGGTCTGGCTTTGTGCTGTACATGTATACATTTTACATTTTTATACATATCAGAAACTGTTACCACAGAATGAAACGGTAGACCATTCTGTCACAATCTTCCTGGCAGTAATTCAGCTTATCCATGTGAAGAGTACTGTTTGAAGTGGTATAAATATTGTTTTGGAAAATAACATGCTTTTGTTATAATTGGCCTTTTATTCAAATTATAGATTCAGTTGGGAATGGCAAAATGGAAAATATGATCCCAGCTCCATCTCCTTGGCTGTGAGATTGCAGATGGTAAAGTTTATTTTGTCTGTCTTTGTTTTTTTTTCACCTAAAATCTAGGAATCATTACAAGTCTGACTTTCACAATTCAGCCAACATTAAAGTAATGCTTGCACACCCAAATTGCATCTCTGCATAATGTTCATACCACTATGATATGGGTGTTTTCATTTTTCATTCAAAGTGGATCACTGTACTTTCTCTAACAACTTGGAATAAGAACTGGTCATTATTGAGATGAAATAACCTCTACTAATATTTTCCCCAAGTGTTTTAGGCCTCTATAGTTTGGACTGCACAACTGGTTATCCTTCCAAAATAATTCCTTCCAGTAAAATCTGGTCATTATAGCCATTTGATCATGAATATCATTTACAACAGAGAACTATGTTGTTTTTTTCTTCCGTGTTTAGTCTTAGCCCGACTTTTCCAGTGAAATACCCTGGCTAGGCCAAACAGTGCTGTAGTCATGAAATGCACACAATTAAGGACACTTCAAATTCAACCTCAACAAGCCATTTTTGTCTTTGTTAGTGTTATAAGCACGGCCATGCCATGAAAGGTCTAAATTTTTTAGGCAGAAGTAACTTCTGCAGCCACATTTCTGTGTATGACTGTCAAACATTTTACGTTTCTGCCGCAAGCAAAATGCATGCAGCTTTAGGAACATACACACTTTTATAACAAGATATTGCCAAAAAAAAAAAACATTAAATCCTCTGTACACCAGTGTTAAAATCTCAGAACAAACTGTAGCAACCTGTGTAGCATTTTAAAGCATTAATCCCCTCAAAAAAAATGATAGAAAAAGGAAACAAAAACAGGTGCTTGTTAATAACAAGAAATTTCCTGCAACTGGAAATAAATTCGTGATTTTTTTTTTTTTTTGGCAAGTTTTAACAAAAATGGAACAGACATGTTAGTCACTTTGATCAGTACATTGCCACCACCCCTGTTATATATGGTGACCTTTATTGCTGTACAGGTTTACTATTCTTCAGTCTGGGACTTTTTCCAATTAAAGTGAAAGGAGGATGGAGGGAGAAAAAAAATAAAAACAGAAAATTCTGCATCATAGTGAAATTTAATCCTTAATGCTGACAAATTGAACAGTAGCTGTGAGTGAGTCATCGTAAGGAAAGTTTGTACTGGAGTTACCTATTTTTTTTTTCCACTTTTTTATTTATATATATTTTTTTTTTTTTTGCCATTCTCTCTTAATTACTGGCAGTCCTGAAGAACTTACATAAAAATTATTATATTAAATTAGACCAATTATTTTGAAATGAATTTCGATTTAAATTTTTCAGTTAGCCCACAATGATTATTAAATTACACTGTCCACATAAGGCACTTCACTCAATAGGTCATGAACATAACTACATACAGTACAGTAAACATGAACACTTGTGTCCAAGAAAAGAGGAGCCTCGTTTTCAATCATAGCTAAGTATAAGAGAAAATAAATCCTTTAGAGAGGTCATAAGTGCTGGTTTAATGATATAGCAGCTAACCAATATTACTAAAGTACATCTACAGATATCATTTCGTAATATTAGGTGTTACTATCTGACACAAGATAACTTTTTTGCTGTCAGATCAGAAAGAAGGCTACACAAAAAGGAGTTTCAAAATATTATGTCTGCTGCCACTCCTTTACTCACCTAGCTGCCTACCTTAGCACTATCTACATATACTGTAACTGTGGAATCAGGAATGTAGCTGTAGGCCTACCAGGTCCATAACCATGCAGAGTGGGTAAGGGGTGAGATGACCCCTTCCCTATCAAGTGAGATCCACAGGATGGCCACAGGGCTGTTTTCTGTCATGGAGACTTCTTGTCAGAGGGGCAGGTAGTCATTTTGGAATACTTTCTAAAGAAACACTCAATTTGGCAGCATTGTTTTGCCTTTCGGTCATGGGGATTTGAACCCCCAAATCCCCCTCTCCTTCACACATCTGATATTCAAGACATATTTGATACATTTGTGAGTCTTCTAATGCTGTTTTATTGGAAAGAAGACTTTTGGGTACTACTTACCTCTGTCAATTTCAAGAAAACTCAACAGAAGCAGAACTCAATAAATACATCTAAACAAGATGAATAATAGTGACTATTAGTTTTATTCCTGCTCATAACACCCACTTCTATACCTGACTTGAACAGATAATATTTAAAGGCTGACTGATCACTTCATTTATTTTGATACTAAAATTACTTGTAGAAGATAAACAGGGGTGGGTGGGTGGGATAAGGGGGTAGGGATTAGTGAAGAAAGATCAGGAAGAGATTTTAGTCAGTTGGGAAAATATCCCACTTCAACCAAACCAAACTATAACCTAGAGTTTAACTTTCCTCTAGCAAAGAATTGCACTAACCTCCCCCCACTTTCTGAAGAAAGATGGGGCATTAACATTTATAATGTTAAGTGGATATAAGCCCTTTCCCTCTTCACCTCCCCCTCCTCATCATTACTTGTACATAAAGCTGTCCTTGCCCTGTCCTTGAAGAAAATATTATCAGAAACTGTAGATATTCTGAGATAGATTTTAACCACCACTGATTCATAGTATGTAAACTACATTATTATCACAAACACTTTGGATAATCCTCATCTATATTGAACTCTTAATATCTCAACTGACAAAACTCCTCGTAATTTCCTCTCAGTTCAGAGCATATTATTTCTGATTAATTGTGCAAACTTATTTCCTGCAAAATATGCATAAAATATTGATTAAAGGAAATGGAAAGATTAAATAGTAAAACTGTGTAAATATTACAAGGACAGCTAGTGCAAGATTTACTTGATTAAGAGCAAGTGCTCTTAACAATGTGGTGGATGTTAAATATAATTAGAAGTTATACAGAAGGGAGGATGGAGAATTTCTGTGTGTATATATTCTTATGAATATCATACAATAAGTACAGTAAGAGTATAAAAGCTCTCCCATTGAAGTTCCCCCTAGTGAAATTTTGGGAAATGTTGTTGATGGAAAAAATGATTTAGTATTGTTTTAAGTGGAAAAAATATTGTTCATTACTGTACACCGATGACAGTAGATGGTATGTAGATTTCAACAATGCAAGATCCATAACATTGCTTGCTGGTAGATCTCAATATTCTCCATTAAATCCAGGTGTAATTTCACTTTTAAAGCTTTCATTCAAATTAGTTCTCACATTTATGTCATGTGCATGACTCCTAGAACATGCCCAAATGATGTGAAGGAAATCTTTAGAACTAGTAAACACATTCATGATAGGGCATGTAATTGCAAAATTTCCACAAAATTATAGCATGCATGGCTGGCTGAATGATGTGAAAGAAGTACTGCTAAACCAGCATGCTTGCATGGCTGTTTTCTTATACTGAATGTTATTGCTTGATTTCCACAACATGTGCCTGAATAATCAGTCCGGGAGATTCCCCCTTTTGGGAGGAAATCATTTTCTCCCAAAAAGGAAAAAATCTGACAGCCATTTTGCATGATACCCACAATGCCATGTGCACCATTTGGACTATACAAAACAAAAGGGTCAATCTTTTCAAACCCCTCTGGAAAATTTGCATGTGCGAAGGGAAGTTCGAAACCTGCATATTCCTGTACCTGGTTACATTACCTACACTTTTCCAAGCAGTGAAAGGTAGTTATCTGTGCACATTTTTACAATGCACACTCTTTAGCCTCCAGGCATTCGCTTTACGGTTTCAACCGTTGTGCAAGAGTTACAGGCCTACAGCTCCTAGGAGATACCAAAGAAGTATGCAGCTTATCTCTGAATTATAACACAACAACCTTCATACTAGAACTAATATAGGATAATATACTCACCACTCTCTGGCACTACCAACACCGCTGTTTGTGAAAACCCAGCACACAAACTATATGCTGCCACATTTGTTTGTTAACTACCTACACTGCAACCAGACACCTCACATGTGTACATACAAAACAACTGTTATGAGAGCAAGGCTTTGTTTATTCATGATGCCTTATGAATACAAGTGCTCCTCTTTATGGTAAAATGGTCGTCTCCCAAATGGGAGAATCTCCCTGACTGATAATGTGAAGACATACAGTTTCTCCTTTAGGAATTTACCAAGTCTCCTTTTAAAATTGGCAAATCAGGGAACAATGAAAGAACTTTTAATAAGACTTTGCCAAGTTACTGTTATTTCTGTAAAGGCCAATTCACAAATTATGTGTGGGTGTGGGAGAAGTGGGGTGGGTCTAGGGGTGGGGAGTTACAGTAGGAAAGTGGAAAACATCTTTCTGATGAACCTTGAACTGAGTCCGTCACAAATACTATGTACAGAAACCCACCCTGTATGGAACATACTGTAAATGCAAGTTAGTCTATAATATGTTTCTATAATCAACCATAAGGAATCAAAAACAGGGATAAAATGAATATCTTAGCAATTGCTGTACTTTAAATGCTTTGTTCAGGCAGTCCTCATTCACAGTACTGCATGGTAACTTCCAAAACTCTCAGGAGAAAATAAAGGTATGCTGTTAAACTATCCACTTTTAAATTTGTATTAAAAACTTGTTAACTCTCTGCAAAACAAGAATAAAAATGCACTTCTGTAGGCATCTCTTCCAAACATACTCTCTGCTAGCTAGTGTAATAATTTTGCTCTGACCACAATGTGCTAAAAAATGCTGGAGTACATGTTGATATGTTCAATCCTAAACTGATGTGTGCACAATAAAAAGAAATAACCATTAAATTACACTACACATGTTGTAACTCTTTACCAAAGGGTGAGGACGGAACTGTATCCATATGTTTTCTTCTGTGCTTTACATATAACTAACAAGCAATGTATACACTGTAAGTACGTCGAATTACACAACTTGTCCTAGTGTAGCTCAGTATTTAGCTTTGAATGGTACCTCTAGCCCTGATTGGCTAGAATAATGCAATCCACATACACTGTCTGAGTCATCCCGTTGCACTCCAATCATAGGCTTCCTTTATCATGATAAACAGACACAACGAATCAAAGTTGGGATAAATCAAGCAAAAAATGATGGTCATAAAATCAGGAATGTCAATTTTCTTTCTTTCTTTCCTTTTTTTTCCTTCTATTCTCTCTACGTCAGGGACTGACTATCGTATAATTGATTGCAGGAGGTACTGGGAAAGAGTTAAAAAGGAAAATCATGATTATAACATCAGCAGTGTAATAAAGACATTTTGTTACATAGATCAGGCAATGTCAAAATAAATTTCTCTCTTGAAAACAATGTTAAAGGGAACAAGCAGTCACCCCAGTAATTTGTTCACACATGCAGTGATTAAATCACACAAACAATTCTGCTTTGACTTTCTTTGAGAGTATACTTCATGTTTTAGAATAAATGTTGAACCCTTACAGTAAAAAAAGGGTTACTCTGTATGACTTAAGAAAATTCAATCACAAAGATATGCTAAGTGATTAAAATGTGCAGAAATGTGCTAGTATACTAGGGTACACTACATATAAATATAGTTCAAGCACAGGGCAAAGTGGTAAATTAAATATCCATAAAACCATATATGGTTTATATACAGTATATATATATATATATAAAAATATATATATATATATATATATAATTTATAGGTTAAGAATGGTACAAAATTCAAAATTAGGTTGCTGAGC
Source organism: Holothuria glaberrima (assembly GCA_009936505.3). NCBI lineage: Eukaryota > Metazoa > Echinodermata > Holothuroidea > Aspidochirotida > Holothuriidae > Holothuria > Holothuria glaberrima. The sequence continues at coordinate 625,495 of WURT03000025.1, forward strand.
AACTCTATTCTCAAAAATCAGGTGCTATCAGATAGAAACTATTTTGCTTTATAGCTCATTAATACTTTTTTGGCACAAGCTTACATAATTTTAAATGGGTAACATTCATTATTTTTGTAACTTGTATTTAACATTTTTTGGGATAGTACTAAAGCTATAGTAGCTGGTGAGACTGCATTGTTTTAACAAAATGGTAACATATTTAATTTTATATGTACCATTACACAATTGAAACATATTATTCCTTTTTTTTTATTTAAAATTCAAACAAAAAAGACAAGACAATAGTAGGTTAAATAACATGTAGAAAATGATTCCAAAATAGCCATACTTTAAAAATATTAAAATTACAGTTTTTGTTTCATGGTAACCTTGGAAACAATAACCTCATATATGCAGTGTTTATATTTACAATAATGTTAATGGCATATTTTTTAGTCGCTGGAGCTCCCCTTGCTTTTACATAAGACAGCATGCCATGGCTGACGACATTCTTTGCGATTGATTCGATACTTCTTCAATGAACAGATATACTGTTAATACTGTGCTTGAGTTATACAGCTGAAATTGCCCCCTAGAGAGAACGCATACCAAGCTGCCCTCAGATTTAATTGGTAATATTTAACAGTCTACATTAGCTCAGATACTCCTGTACACTGAGAAGTAGCAGACTGTGCAGTACTGTTACTATGTTTTGTACAAGGTTGACAATGCATGTGGACATGATGATAGCTATTCCCATTGTTTTCTCAACTTTTTTATTTTTCCTTGAACAGGACAAAATGCACCATATGTCAGTCAACAGTATTTTGAGTGGATTTTTGAATAGTCTCAATTCTGCAACTCTCTTCAAATAAAATTGGACACTTCAAACTTTAAAGGGAATAAGTAGTTACCTCTACCTATTTTGAAAAAGCTGAATGCTACAAATCTTCTCTTTCTTTCCTTGAAAGTATGTCATATTTTGGAACATAAATTTTGCATGTACTGTAAGTTAAGCTAGAGAATTATTTCCCATGCATGAAACAACTCTGTGAAAAAATATGTCACATAAAAAGGGAGCTATTCAAAAATAAGGTTATCTGGATATACCAACTCAGATTGGGAGGACTGCATTTTCCCACTGAAGGAAAAGGTAAATCTTATTTCCAAACACATGGACTTCCCTATGGTAGTTAATACTAGTATGCACATCACGTACAGAAATTGCCGTTGCTGTATTCAACCAACTTTAATTGCAGTAAACATTAGTCTTTTACAATAACCAGTCCCTTTGATAAACCATCACAGTACTACAGTACTTATTAATACACTAAATTACTCTCCACTGCACCATTATTCCAAATTTTACCATAATATCATTACTTTCAGCAATTTTTATCTACAACCTCGGTCTTTCTATAGTATTTCATGTGCTACACCTCACAAACTTTCTTCCCCCTATCTATGTCTCCTACTATCCTCTTCCTCTCCAAACTTTAAAAATACTCATCATCCCAAATATACTTTTTATTAAAGTTTATAAAAATTCACAATTGGTGAGTGAACTTTGATGAGTTGAAAAAGAGGAATGCTCAAACCTCCACCAAAATGGCAAAACAGTACTGCCATTAATCATGGTACATGCATGTAGAATGTACAATTTACATTTTCTGTGTAACAAATCAGACACTATTGATATCTCCTGTAACAGGCCTACATAGCGAACAGTATTGTACATCTACAGTACATGGCACTGTATACAATTGTACTGTACATGTATCCTACATCTACATCTACAATTTGGAATGCAATTTGGTTACTTTTTGTTACCATAGTCAACTGAGACATCTTTGTTTTTCGAGATTGTCATCTTCTTAGTCCACGTATTTTGCCAACCATTTTAAGCTATTCTTTTGCTATTTTACTCTTCCTTTCAATTGTTGTACAGTGTTGACCTTCTTCAATAAAGCTTTCATCACTATTTTTTTATTTTTTTATTTTCTTTTATGAAATGTCATCTGAATACCTTGCCACTAAGTTTGGCATTCTTACTTATAGGTAAAAATCGTTTATTACATTTTGTAAGCTCCACTTTGTGTGTGTGTGTGTGCATGTGTGAGTGGGAGTTTTTTTTTTTTTTTATCTATTTCTAAGTATATCTGGAATGATGTCTTTGATCATATCTGTAGAATGGCTGAACATTGCAAATACTTAAACTATTGTTATTATCAAGTACCATCACTGAAATTATTTTCATTGTTTTATACAATTACTGAAAAATTCTACATAAAGTTTAGGGAACTTTATTAAATACCAGAAGAGTGGTAGTTCGAAGGACAAAAAAATCTGTTGCAGCATGGCATTTTGGGGTAATATGAATACACATACAATTTGACCAGTTTGCCCTGCAGTCCATTGAGGTACTGTATGATGGCACATATTCTGCATTTAAAAATGCCCCATTTCAATATATGAATTTCATAATATAACATTAAGTGAAATTGCCCTTACTCAAATCCCCTACCACTGTACAGTGCAAAACCCGACCTCTGGTTGAAAAGTCTGGATTTTACGTGATGTTTGCACCTACAGATCATAGCCTAAAATTTTTGAAAAATCAATAAAAATATTATAAAACCTATTAAGCGTCCCAGTGGCTATAATTTGTAGGCGCAAACATCAAGTAAAATCCCGACTTGTTGGCCAGAGGTCGGGTTTTGCACTGTTCAGTGGTAGGCAATTTGAGTAAGGGCGATATCACGTAATGAGGATAGTTTTTAGCTGAATGTGAATTGAAGTTAAATATAAACTTAGGACAAAGAATTGGAACAATCTTTCAAAATTTATTGATCAATGTTTCCTAGAAGGGGCAAACACCATCAAACTGTAGCTTGAAGTCTTTCTTGTGTGTAATTATTCTTGTAAATGGACACTATCTCAGAACTGAATGGCAACAACACTAAACCTGATATTTCATCAGTTACATGTAAAAACTACAATTTTCTATTTAGTAGCCTACAATGAAAAAAAAACAGGAAAACTTAACTGCTGTTACTGTCTTTGTAAAATTATGTAATACAGTACCTCTTATGACTTTTTGATCAGAGCATTTTTTTTTTTTTTGGTAACACTCACTAATCCCATTCATGTGAGTTAAATTGAATTTTAAAATGCTTTTTGAAGTTGAAAGTATGCATGTTCTCAGTCAATACAAAATACAGAATGCCTCAATATCACCCATGAGTAAATAAATTTATGTAAACCATTTCATAACATAATTCATTGAATTCAGTCGATTTGAAGACGTTCTGCGTGTAGTACACTAGTATGATAATATTTCACAAACAATATGAATTAAAAACGCATGCAGAGAGCTGTTATAACTACACTCATTAAGGCATGCTAAATGTATCTTTAATACATAGGAATCTGTGCAAGATCCTGTTGAGCACCTGAGAAAAAAACAGTTCAACATACAGATTGGGCTGGTGTGTACTACTTGAACAGTGAGATAACGGTGCATTGCAAACATTATGATGCATTGCCACAAATTATGTTCATCTTCATATGAACTGTACAGCGCCAGCCTGCACACAGACAATTGACAAGTGAGATGCTACGTGCAGGCTATTCTGTGAGATTGTTGCACTACAGCCATACATGTCCAGGACTTACACGCAGTCGGCTGAAATTAATTGAGGTTTTGAAAAACGGTTGGCACAGCTGTGACACTGTTAGAGTTAGCACATACGGAAAACGACTTTTGCAAATGGGAGCTGTGAAAACTACTTTCCTCTACACCAGAGAGAGACTTACGCAACATGATCTTCTGTATATTACAAATACCCTTATGAGGAATCGTGAAACAGGGTGTGAATAAGGCTGCAATATTTGGTGTATTGATATCTGATCAATCACGTGAAACAGATGGCTTTGATGATGTACGGATGCATAAAAATGTGAAATTACTATAAAATATGAATTGTTTTGATTAATACAGCTACACAAGTTTACATCTTGGAGCACCCTGATGACTTTCAGAATAAATCTATAAAGACCTTGGATTATAATGTTTTATGAATGAAGCTTAGGTTTTTTTTTTTTTTCAAGTTGTTTCTCAGAAAGAATGTTATAGACTAGAGCAAATTTCTGAAGAATGATATTTATGTCTATAATTCAAAAGATGTGTGGGGCATGTAAAACAGCATAGTTGTTCCCAGTAGTATAGGGAGTGAGAAACTTAATTTCACAGTTCTAAATGAATTTTGTAATACAATAGATTACAGGAAGACATTATTACACAAGGTATTGTTCATGCATGTCACCCATCATGTGTATCTTTATGCTGAGTCAGATAACTCACAAAAGACAAAAAAGTAGCATTAATTTCTCACTGTGACTACTACTCTGAACAATTAAAGGCTTCAAACATCAGCTTAATCATATTAGCACAACATACCTACTGCAGAAAACACACTTTACAAGTTAAAGTTAATAACAGACTACAGTAATACTACAGTTCTATGGTTAGCCCAGTATTTTCATTCTGCTCGACTGTGTCTGAGACTCATGTACAGTTGGGTCTGCTGAGTGTGTACAGTTTATCCAAAAATTCCTAGAACATTCACACCATGCAAACACTGAGTCTTAACACTGATTTTAAATCTCTAAGGACGGTAACAAACCTGTCATAATGTTACTTTGTGTTGATAAAACAAATGAAACAAAATGTATGATGAAGATATTAGTGATCAGTGTCTGGCAAGGATCCATGCATGAGTGAACAATTCTTGCAGTAAGTCTACTAATTCCCTAATTCCCTAAAACAAATAGTACCATGTGGTGATCTTCAGCACCTTCCTGAATTTCTGTTATCTTATATTGCCTAACTTATAAGACAGGTCTAGAAAACTAGCAAAATAGTTCACAAATTATAACTCCCCAAAGAATTCTTTCACAGGGAAAAGCCCTCCCTATTCTAAATATCTATAGATATTTCTATGCAGGCAACAGAATGTGCACATTAGAATGTGCAGTTTCTAACAGCATGATAATTTGTACAACAAACTTGTAGCATAGTTTCTCAGTATGTAGCCTAGAGAGTACAGCCACATGGAATGCTGGCAACTTCACAGGCAACACCTACTGTACTCATACCTTTCCTTGAGGTTTGCACCAAAAACTCATTAATAGTTTTTGTGAATCAAAAATTTGTATTAACATTACAAAAAATAAAATGACTTACTGTAAATTTATGGTACCTATGGTTACTTAAGTGTACTCCAACATTTCAAAACTCCTGTCATCCATATCATTCAACATACATAATATACTTCACATTTTTCATTACTGTCACATGTAAAGACTGTAGCCCACAGACAAAAAAAAATGAACAATGTAGATAGGAGAGCTAGGTAGAACAGTTTATGATCATGTCTGACAAGGTGCTTGTTATCAGGGGTCTTTGAAACCTCCCCTGTGAGTTGTGCCTTGTCAGTCCACTTATCATCAAAGTTATGAATAAACTAAATGACATTAAAGCTTGGCTACTTTTCCATTCTATAAAATAAATGAGCAGTGACACAGCTGAAAGGGTGGGGAGAGGGAGAGGGAGGGGTGCAGGCATGCTCCGCATTTATCTTGTGCCCCAGGAGCCCCCCCCCTCAAAAATTCAAAGGTGAAATACAGATTTTGCATTTGAAGACCCCTCCAACAAAATGGTGGAGCAACCTCCAAAATCGATCTACTGGGTACACCAATGCAAATAATATAGGCAGGTGGTGAAAAGACCTCATGATCTGAAAATGTGCATGGTATCTAATCAACTTGCGATCATTAGTTCATGCAAATAGACCTTTTGATGTCGGCTCAGTGCTCATATTGAATATACAGTACATATTCATCATAACCAAGTCAAGGAGGCCTATTAAGAAGAAGGGAGAAAAATCTTGAAATGTGGTGATGGGACACAACTGTGGAGGGCACACTTCAAAAAGCAATTTCTTAGTGTAAAAGTAATTCCTTTTTATTTGCAAATGGCTAGTGTTTCTTCAGTCATTTTCAAAAAAAAAAGTACAGGTTACTTAATGCACTCTTGCGAAATTCCCATCTCTCTGCGTAAAGAACCCAGTCTAGAGATATTAAAAACACAGAGTTAACTTAGTACTATTCCCTATTGGGAGGAGGAGGGGGTGGCAGATCAAACTTCTCAAAGCCATTAACCTGGTCATCTTACAAATAGGCTGGAAAATTATTGAAGCACACAAATATACACTTCTGAAGTTGTGACATTAAGTTGCATATAGTGTTGCAAAAGACACTATTGCATATAGACAGGTCAGTCTGATTTGAGAATGTTTCTATTCACCAAATACAACAAATAAAATGCTTCTCAGTATTATTTCATGTGCAATGTTACCACTTCCTGATGACAGAGTTGTAAGTTTGTCCAGGAAATTTCCTTATATGTAGTAGTTCCCCACGGTTGAATTCCATTTGGCAGAAACCATTCCTGTTCCAAATGGTTTAGACTGTGTTTTGGTCAATTTTCCATTCAAAACCATTTATTACCATTTAAAACCAGTTAGAAAACCAGTTGAGATTACCATTTGCATTTTTAAGACCAGTTGGCACCATTCAAAACCATTTAAAAACCACTTGTAACCATTCAAGACCATTCGAGAAGAATGTGTTTTGGGCAAATGGTCCAAATGAAATTTAACCCTGGGTCCCATTCTGGGGTAAACCTACAGTATCCCTTGGATACACAAAACTATAATGCCAAGTACTCCAGAATTCAACCTTTCATACCACTGCCATCAGAAATTTTACTGCCTGTTGCAGTTTAACACACCTTTGAAGTAGATAGCAGGAAAGCTGACCCTGGGAAGTGACATAATCCACGCTGCTTTCTTTTGCTACTGTCGGAAAAGGGGACTTCATGTAATGCTTTAGCTAGCTCATGTGTCAAAGAAGTGACATCCAAATGTGATTCCAATATGCCACTTGCATCATCAGAGTCATGGTACTGTAGTCCAAGGATTCTTAAATGGGGTACCAAGTGTAAAATTTTGATGAGACCCCATTTTCCACACTACTGGTGAGAGGGCAAGGAATGGAGAAGTATCCTGAGGGTACATCACATAATGGGGATATGTGGCAATAACTGCTTTAATGTGTTTGTGCTCATATTGATTGATGCTATGTAGCATATATATCACACCTTTCCCTTTCATCTTAAGGCTTTAAATAGACAAAATAGTAAACAATCAGGACAAAAGTAGAAATTAAACCTATAGGAAAACTTACCTTGCAGTCCGTACATGTCCAAACAGAGTAACTGTAACCTGTTTTCCTGCAGTCATATCTTTCTAAAACTGAAGTGTAAGCACTATAATACCTTTCTATATCGTCAATGAAACTCTCAAATTTCTCCATACACCTTGTGCAATTTTTAGTAGAGTTATGACCTCTACAATGGTTGACATAATCAGTCCTCCATGAACAAGTGCCAGTTAGTTGCACTTCACAATTGTCGGGAAGCTCGCAGACACTTTTTAAATCACTCCAACTATGTTGGCAGACATCTTCTGTTATTGTACTTGTCACAAACGTATACAACGTGACCATCTCTGTGGTGTCAATGGTAACGTTGCCACTTACTAACGGTGCTACCGTGTCTTGTGCGATGACAGCCTTTGGGGTGACAACAAAGAAGCATAAGATTGCAAGGTAAATAATTGTGATAATATTGATGCTTGATAAGCTTGGGCAACGCCATCGCATGTGACGTACCACATCTGTACATCCATGAACTTCCGTATCCACCAATACAAATCGATATTCCCCATTGTAGAACCTCAAAGTCATATTTCAGACATTACAGGCCGAAGTTGTATGGCACTTCATAGACTCAAAACCTGCACTATTACCAACTCTGGTGATCCCAACATGTAGAATTTATCCACTAATAGCACGGTGTGACTTGCAGCAATGTCCATAAAATCCACGGTTTATCACTTCATATGGCCTGTGAAAGGGAAATACCAAATTAATTTTATATGCCATATTTAAAATCAGTGAACATCAATAAATCATTATGGAATCAATTGGTCAGTCGGTCAGACAGACATGAAATACTGTAAATCAATCTATCATTCAATGGATTTTAAACCATTAAAACATTAAAATACATTTAATGGAATGGTTTTAATTGATCTGATGAGAAGAGAAACCTATGCATTCATGATGGTGTATGTGACAGTATGTGTGCTTGTTTGTGACCCTGAGCTCATTACTACAAACTTAATCTGAAGAAGGGAAACTCCAATTTAGTTATCATACTTAGTGTGGGGTCGCCTTGTATGGAGTGGAAGAACCCTAAATATTGTTTTGTAGAGGTCAAAGGTCATTTTGAATCACTCTAAAAACCTTGTTAATGCAATATCTCAAGAAAGGAACCATGGATAATCTACAAAATCAGCATGTAGAAACTATGCATTATATTAAGAGACACAACCCTATCATTTTGGATAAAGGTTAAAGGTCATTTATGGTCATCGGAGGTCACACTCTGAAAACCTTGTTAACATGATATCTCAGGATAGGAAGCATGGGTATAAGCTGGCATGTACATGCATTATATGTCAAGAGAAAGATCCCTAACATAGTTTTTGGTGAAGGTCAGCCTGAGGGCATCTACAGTACGGTCATTGTAGGTTAAAAGATTGTTAAAACAATATGATGGGAACCAGATACTTTTTGCATTTAGTACGTAGATGCATTATGTCAAGAGAAGGGACCATATTGTTTTTGTGAAGGTCAGAGGTCATCTAGGGTCATTGGAGGTCAAACTCTGAAATCTTGGAAACATCATGCCTCAAGGTAGAAAGCATGGATACTCTTCATACTTAGCATGTGCCTTGTAGATCTATGCATTATGTCAAGAGAAAGAACCCTATCATTTTGTGGGAGGTAAAAGTTCATTTGAGGTAATGGCCAATGGGAGGTCATATTTTGACAAGTTTTTATAACATCATACCTCAAGAACTGTTACTCTTTATAGATGCATTTTTGCTTTAGTTTGTGGTGGAGGTAAAAGGTCTTCTGAGGTCAAACCTTGACAACCTTATTTACTATGATATTTTTAGAAAGGAAATATGGATACTCTTCATACTTTGCATGTCAATGCATTACCATTACCATATACACAGAAAAAGAATCTTACTGCTTTTGGTGAAAGTCAAAGGTCATCTGAGGCCACCAGATATTTTATGCTTAGAAGCTTGAAAACATAAAAATTGCTTTGCTTTTCTACCCTATAAACTTTACAAAAATGCTTTTTGTTGTTGATGTTGATTTTGTGTTTGGTGAAAAATAATTTCAGCTCACCATTTGTCAAATTGTGAAAGCCATGTTAGTATTCTACCTGTACAGTAGGTAACAATCATGGCAATTCTGCATACTGTACATGATGTGTGAATTTTGCATCCCATTTGATCCAGCTCCAACTAACATGTTAGAGCCTCTCTATTTTAATATAAAGTAAGGTCTATTGAAATGAATTCATCGAAACCTTGATGCTTTTTTGCATTCTGGTTTTCCCATGTAGACAATGATGCTAAAGTGAGTCTAGCACATAAAATGGTGGAAACATAAAAACAATTCTAGCTGTAACTCGGGCAAAATATCTTCATTTGTGCTCTGTAACAAACTTGCACTCCATGCAGTATTACTGCGACAATTACATAAAACCCCCCAGAAATTTCTTCACATGTCATCTAATAGTGTCACCATTATTTTTGAATTGAAGCAAAGGGAATATCATTTTAACATACAGGTAACTCATTGATCTTTTCATTGGAAAACATTCGAATCAAGGTCCAAGAATCCTTCATAAGTTTGGACAAGCTACAGGGTATAGCATAGGCCTAGAGAGGAGGAGAGTGTTCTTTAAAACTCTGAAACTGACTCTACTTCCAAAGTTCGCTGGCTGCGATTTCCCTGTGTGGCCTCTGATATTCGTAATCAGACCTTTTTGATTGCATGTAAAGAAATGTGAAATATCAGTGTAGAAGAAAGTGAATATCTTGAAGCATCAATCTCTATATAGGTCTACAACAATAAATCTGCTTAAATGTTTCTTAATCACCAATTCAATAACCATGTAAAAAGCTGTCAAAATTTAGCTAAAATGATTCAAACTGTAAACCTAATGTTAGCCAACACCTACTGTACAGTCTATGTATATGCCAATGTAATCATCATTACCACTCTTTGTAATGTAAGATTTCCAGGAATATGCATTCTCTCAGACTGTGAAATACTCTAGGCTAGAAGCACAGTCACTGTCACATTTTCTGGGTTGAAAAGCTTTATTTGTGTTTCTTGTTTCTTTTTGCTCCTTTTAGCCTTTTTCATACTGACTGCTTATCCCTAGTTACAGTATATAATATTATCACAGTATATTTTGTTGTAAATTTTAGAATACACTATACTTCATTATAAGAATAAATTGATGACTCTGTACAACACACTAAAATATGGGTAGCCATTAGAGGGGGGTAATTTTAGTGGTGGTTTAAAGGCTTGAAGACCTGTGTCAATGATCTCTCCTGTGTCACTGTGACCACTTGCAAAGTATATAAAAAATCAACCTGAAACTGAATGAATAAGCGGTTAACGCACTCACTAGTTTATTTGACAATACTCATATTCACAATCACTGCTATACCTGTACAACCTGCTTTTCTTAATAAAACCATCTCTTAAATTGCTACTATTTTCACAAGATTTTTCAAATATTGGGACATTAATATTTGATTAAAAAGCTTCACAATTTATTAACTTGTTCTATCACAACAGTTCTGCCAACTATTTTATTTTTCAATAGATGTACGTGTGTCCTACACAAACTCTATATTGTGATACTCTGTGGTTTTCAGTGTCGTACTTTGATACATTTAAAATTGATGGGAATCAGTAGTTGTACCACATTTTATTTGAAACCATCAGCTAAATCTTGCAAATCTTCTCTTACTTTCCTTATGAGTATCTCTCATGGTGCTTAATGTAAAACACTGCATGCTAAAGGTTAACCTAAGAATTCATCAGCATAAATTTAGCTATTCAGTGGCAACAATATTGTCACATGATTGAAAAAGAGCCATTCAAGAATATTCAAACTAGGGTGACTACATCTTCCCTTTAAAGTGCAAATCATCTACTTTCTGACATGAGACATGGCCAATTACTTTTAATAAAATTTTCAAAGTGGCAAGGACACAAAAAAAGTTATCATGATATGATATTTCATTCAAATCCAAACAACAGCTCCCCAAAATAAAATGAATAGTATACTACCTTTGAATGACCAAGAGCAGTAGCAACCCCCACCCCACCTCAATATCTGGCAACCACCATGACTTAACCCCAACCTTTGTTACACTACTGTTTTGAAAGAATTGATTGCTTTTGAAACATTTCCTATGTGTGTTATGTTGAAATATGAAAGTCCAGCACATAGTCACAGTGGTGGTAGATGTGTGTGAGTGTGTGTGTGTGTGTTTGGGAATGGGAGAGTAGAGGGGGGGGGTTGGTAGGTTCCAACCACCCATCCTTGCTTCTCACCTGCCATCTGTCAGTATGTAGGTTAAGTAAAACAACTGTCTCAAAGTGTGCTGGGCAAGTAAATTTCAGTCTTAAGCGCGGGTCACACTACAGCGATTTCGGATCGGATTACAATCCGATTTTTTTGAGTTTTAGTTAAAATCTTCTCCATCTCTGGTCGGAAATAACCAAAAATTTGCCACTCTGTGTAAATATATGATTTGTATCAGAGGACTATGTAAATGAAATGTAACCTAATTATTTCGTGACGTCACATCGACAGAAAGCTTTTATCGGACTACGCGTGTCCGATAAAGGCTGTCCGTCGATGTGACGTCACGAAATAATTAGTATGCATTTCTTTTTCATAGTCCTCTGATACAAATCATATATTTACACAGAGTGGCAAATTTTTGGTTATTTCCGACCAGAGATGCAGAAGATTTTAACTAAAACTCAAAAAAATTGGATGGTAATCCGATCCGAAATCGCTGTAGTGTGACCCGCGCTTTAAATGATAAGAGGCTTAAATACATGTACATACTACTGTACTGTACAGTACATACTGCAGTATGACATGACATTTCCTTTACCACTGATGAATTCAACACTAGCCCGGGCACCACCAAAAAGGAAAACTTCATGGAGGTTCTGGGTTCTGGCCTCAAATACTGTTTATGCAACTTTGGCAGTTTGGAGCCATTTCTATGTAGTCTTGAAGAGAAAATGCTGAAAGCCAAATTGAATCAGCTTACCCCTTATGAGCTATTTTCGTGAGATATATGATATGTTACCAGCATTAAAACTACACCAAATTATCAACAAACTTTATCACATCATAAACAGGATTAGCAACACATCCAAATTTTACTGCACAATTTTTCCAAAGGTTACCAAGTTTTCTATCAAAAGTAGCTCTACAAAATCAACTTCCATGTATACATGGTTGTTTTGAAAATGTCAGTTATTAACTAAATGTTTAATGGGAAAATGCAGTCCCTCAATTGGAATGAGTGTGCCCCATCATCTAGTTCAGGAATGGCTATTATTAATCATGTGACAATACGTTTGTTACTCATTTGTTAAATTCATGCACAAAAACTCCTTGGTTTACTTTCAAGATTCACTGTTTGTAGACAAAAGCATAAGGAAAATTACTCATGAACAAAATAAGAGGAGATTTGTAAGATTAAGAAAACTCGGAAAATAAACTTGGGGTGACTGCCATCTCCCTTTAAAATCAAGAACATACTGCTATGACTGAGCAGCAGCATTCCCAAAAACCAGTCCCATCACACTTCAGTGGGGGCAGTGAATGCATCTAATGAGGACTTGGGGTGCAATTAGCCCCCACAAGTCTTTCCCCTTGTACTGGAAAGCAATTAAACTGTGAAAAAAATACATTGCTCGGACTGTATTTAAATCCCCCTTCCTCCATGATAAAATGGTTCCTGAGCCCCCACCCCAATAGTGTGGATAAATAATATAGCAACTGCACGTGCAGGTCTGTTCTATTAACATGTGACTCCTTGGTATGTCATTTTTTAAACATAAGATGTTCTGAAACATCACGAAAGATTAGGTTTCAAGTACAGAAGTAAAAGATTTGAAAGATTTAACTGGTAAATCAAAATTGGTTTAGGTGGTTGCTACAAGCCTTTTACACTACTGGTAGCATTCAGAAATATGAGTGTCCCATCCTTCTGCTACCCTGAGCAACAATGCCCTGGACATAGGAAGTGCTGATTTTATGTCACAAAATCTCATTTTCAGGGTACAATTCATTCATAATTGTCCTATATACACCAATAACAAGTGGTCAGATTAGTATCAGACTGTAACAATTACATACAGTATAGTGCATGAAATTGCCTGAAAAAGCAGTTACCAAGGAAGCAAAAACCTTATTTTGTCACAACTCATTCTATATTCTGTGCCAATATATCTTTCTTTCAAGGCACCAAAACCTCAGTTTTCAAAACCATGACCCCAGCAACTAGACAAGAACACACAATTACTCCAGTGTTGTTTCTTTCATAAAAACACTTTGTAACTTCAAATACTGAGCAGCTGAGTTTATAACAACTTTGTCATATTCTTCTATGAGACTGTACACATAAGAAAGAGCTCCCCACCTTACAGAAATCTGATACTGTAAACAAAACTGTATGTCATGGGCAGAATTATTTTCTTTTTCTTTGACAAAATAAATTTTTGTTTATATTCAGTATTCTTGGAAATGTTTGGATGAGTAAATTTGGTTTTGAATTATACATGTATCTCTTATAAAAAATTCCAAATAAATTTAAACTGTTACATTGTAGAGCAACACACTGACTGAGGAATGGATAACCTATATCAGGCTTATTTAATGGGAATTAACACAAGGAGAGAATATTGAGAAATTGTAATTTTCTGAGCAGGCTAGATTTATATTGCAATTATTTGCACTTTATTTTTCATACCTTCACTTCCTTACATCTGGGCAGTAAAAAATCGTGAATACATTACTTTTACCCGAGACAGCAACAAATTAAATCCATAATTACACATCATGGTAAGTGTGTAGTCTACAGTATAATAAAACCTCTTTGTGGATTATGTGTCTCTCTAACTCTATACCACATAGCTGCAGTATAAGTCTACATGTGGCCTCAATTTTATTTATTTTTTCTCCAGGGAAAGGAGTACTGTACCATCCATTTTCTATAACCAGGGAGTATTGTAATCTGTGAACACAGTTAAAGCAATGTACTGATCCAAAGGGATGCTCAGCTCTCCAACATGCTTTAATAGACATTTAGAATGTTTAAAAGTAAACATCAAGCTTAATGAAATTAGCGCCAAAAGATCATACTCAAACTAAACCACCTTCTAAAAGGTTTGTTTAACTTATAATGATTTCTAGAAGTCAATATTGATTATCAATCCTAAACAGATTGAGCTAGTGTTACTTTTTCATTAAGAATCATATCACTACATCCACTGTTTAACATTCACATGAAACTGGGACACAAATGTCTCATAAAAGCAACCCATCGATAACACGATATAAATTATCTGAAGTGAGCTATGCTGCGGTGATCTTCACTTGGCCAAAAATTCTACTGGACGAGCTTTTAATTGAGTTACACTGAAGTATTTAAATTATATAAAATAACTCAACCTTGTGCCTAAAATTCAAATTGGTTTTGTTTTCATAGGTTGTACATTCCCTCAACATCTGATCAAATTTCTATTTTTCTGAGTATTTCACAATTTGAAGACTTAAGATATTGTCTTGTGAATCATAAGCTGATGACACTCTGTAATAAACAGATTTGTTATGCTTACTGATTAGCTTCAGGACAGTATTTGTGGAGTCCATTGGATAATTTGTGGCTTGGAAAGATTAAGTAATCTGAGTACTTACCTCAAAACAAAGAATCCCAACCAGTGGTAGGACAACAGGATTAAAACTTGCCCCTGCCCCACTTTTTCCCAGACATGGTGATTTGGCATTTTTACTTGTGTTTTGCAAAACCTACCAAGCATTTTACATTTTCAAATACACATAATGCACTCTAAGCTCTAGGAGGTAACTAGTGTAAATATTGCATCATATCACTTCTGAGGGTTTGTAAAATTGAAAAATTTCTGAAAGTGGAGGTGAAAATTTCTCCTCCAGGACAGTTACAACCCCCTCTCCCCCATGCCAACACTTTGTAAAAAAAAAAATTTATTCCTTGTGCTAAGGAATCCCAAATTCAGTGCTTAAAAAAGAACTTTGTTTTAATGTACCTAGAACTACAGTAGGCTATTTTATCTATCTATAGGGAAGATCCTCTAGTAGTATATAATATCTTTGGTAGATGAACATGCAGCAAATTGAAGTGACAGAATTTTGTCACAGTTTTGCAAGTTTTTTAAATATTTTTAAACACTTTTAATGACTATATGTTTATGACATACATTTGCCTGGAAATGGTAGAATTTATGTTAATTTTAAATAACTTTAAGGTTTTATGTTGTTAAACATGTTGTCTTTCTACATGGATAGAAGATTAAAATACATAAATCATGCGAGGTACAGTAGATGGGAAAGCACCTCTGTATCTGAAATAGTTTTCTACAGTATTTTCAGGTGCTATTTTGAAGGAAAATTTCTGCCCCTCAAAATTTCATTTTGGGTGCTACTTTAGAACTTTTGGCTGCTAGTGACTCTAGTATGGTGTGTAACTTACTGAAAAGAATTTATGGCAGCACCTTTCCTCATTTTGGTCTAATATTTTCTTGCCCCTGTGAATGCCATTTTGGGAGCTCTTTTTGTGGTTCCTACACAAATTTGCCCTCTACCTCTATGTTTTTCTGATGCTAGGGTACCCCCCTTTCTATCATTAATTTGTACGGATTAGACTTTGATTTTATTACACTGGTATTTTGATACAAAGCCACATTTGCCTGGATATATGCTTTGCCTCCTCCTCCTTTAAGAACTGCTTGATCAGCTGCTGAAACTTACCATACCATTACAAATTTCACTAGCCAAACATGTTTGTAAAGTTTTCTCCTTCTTCTTTACAAATAGGACTACTTCAAATTTCTTGCTTTTTGTTAAGGAAAAACATTTTTTTATGTTCTGATTTGCAGCAGTTTCAGTTTTGGTTCATTTGTAATTAAAATGAAGATTCAACAGAGCTCCATAGCAGTGAGCCACAACTTTATTTGGCTTGTCCATTCTTTTTCCACCCATGGTATGATCTGACATACCAATATCCCGCTCATGAGGTGTAGGAGGTGGAGGCTGGGGGCTGCAGCCCTACCCCTCCCCCATTCAGGCATTTTTTCAGGCAAAATAAATGTTTTTTGGGAAAACATGCATTAAAAATTTTCAGATACAAATGCTGCAGGAGCCCAACCACAAGTAGTCCAGTATGTTAAATGTCTTCTACCACACAGGAGTGGTACTGCACATATATGGCCTTGAAAGGAGTTTTAAAACATTAAATATCAAGACATCCTTCTAACTTCCACCCTATGTAGGCATGGAGAGACATGTCACTAAGGATTTGACCATGCATTGCATGTACATGTGATAAAAGTTTGGTAAAAAACTGCTTACAATTAATCACAATTTTTTTTTTATTTCTTCCTATTTATTATCCACTTCAACATGTGCAAAATTTCCAAATTTTTATCCATCCTAGCTTCTCAAAAATCTTTTTTTGGATAATTTTTCTATTTTTAATCTCAGTGATATGTGTCAATCTAGCCTACATCTCCATACACTGTAGAACCAAAATTAAAGACACAAAGCTTTTGAACACTACATCTAGGCAATGGCCATTAATAAAATGATCACAAAATTTTGAAATATAACATTAGTTGTTTTGCTACTCTTCACAGCCCTACATGTCACAAGTTCACAAAGTGCTGTGTTTTTTTAAAATCTTCCTGATTGGCAAACATTCATGACATGACTTTAGAGTATCAGTGCCTGAAAATGAGATTTTGGCCCTGAAATCTCCTTTGGTTCAGGGGATCAAGACCATTGCCACGGTGACACATGGGTTGGTGAAGACCCTGGATAGAAAATGTTTTGCCTCCCAGAAAAAGTTACCATTGACTTAACATTTTTACAAGTCTCACCCCTGAAAACATATTTTCCCCTGGAAGCCATCTCAATGCCCCCTCCTTTCAGTACCTTGTCTGACTATAGGCCCCCTTCTTTCCTGAGTCTCTGTTTTATATGCCTACGTACCTACATACAATTCCTTCCAATCTCCTTCCACCTGAAATTTTTGTCTCATCTGATTCAATTAAAATTCATGTCTGAGAAGCTAGCCTTGGATGCCAGGGTGATGACCAATTCTTTTAAGTCCATACATTCAAACTGTATGATGGCTAGGCTACAGTGTGCTACAAACGAGCCAGATGTTTATATTACATTCAGCAGGTCTACTGTACATGGGCAAAGGGACTAAAATCTAAAAAGAGATGGTGGCAAAAACCTGCCCTACTTTTAAAAAAAAATGCACGTCAAACATAAGACTCCATGTGGTGCAGCACTAATGCAATTTTATAAGTTCATCTTTGAAACATGGGCTACGAAAGTGGTAAATTTTTCAACAAAAAAAAACTTGCTAACAAGCTTAAACATTGTCATTTAAGAAATGAAAAAAACCTTGGTTGATCTTGCATCTACAGTAAGCAAGAAGAACTTTTAGCATGTGGCAACACTATAGTGTGTTGTAGTATTTCAACTACAACCAAACTGACCACCATTCTAGGAAGGCAATGTAATTTTTCTAGTAATATGCAATCACATTAAATTGACACTAGTGTAAATGTTTGTCCAAATCTTATTTCACACTTTTTACTGTTATGGTATATATGATTTATAAATTAAAGTTCCTATAATTTTTCAAGCATTTACATTGGCAACCTCACATTTAAGTATGCATGAGATCTAATCAAGTTGATATTATGTGTAACTTTACTTTTGAAACCAATTTAGATTCATCTGTAACTGTAAAGCACATCTTACAATGATGCCTCATATTTTGTAGAACGTGTTTGGACTAAAGTGGGTTATTGAGTAATTGCTGCAACTGGCTCAATAATCCAGCACAGAAAAGACAAACAATGTCAATGGAAAATTCCAAACCATTTTAGCTGCTTCAATCATCCATTTGAACAAATTTTGATAGAGAGAATATCTTGCAGAACTCCAAAATCCTGCATGGAAGAATACAGTACTTTTTAATATGAACCTTCCACTTGAACTAAACTTGTACTATGATGCATCAGTTCAACAAAATTTAATAACATGGTGGTTCTGTCTGACACATCCAATATTTTTATCCAGACATAAATTTGACTATTGAAAAAACTTTTCATGTGTCACTGATACACTTTATTTGCACTTCATATTTTTATGGAATTAAACTTAACATTACTTTGCTTCACATTTCCTATCAGATGGTTGCGTTGATAAAGGCATATTGAGTGATTAATTTTCTTTGTCAAATGTAAATTATTTTTATCAAATATCAGCCTTCAGTGCAATCATTATCACATAGTAGCCTGTTAAAATAACAGCAATTATTTCATTGATTTCCTGATTTGATTGGGAAGTAGTATGGTTTGCATTTTACTTTGTTTTAAAGTCTAATACTTGATTCACTGATAAATTTCAGACCAAAAAAACACTATTTACAAACATACTGACTTGTGCAGGTACTAGCCTGCTGGCCTTTCCTGCATCTGTGTATTTTTTTTTTTTTATTTCTTTAAAGATATATTAGGCAATTATATTTTCTATAGGTCACTGTATTTAAATGAGCTCGCCTAGATAGAGAATAAAACATGGTAAAAGAAAGTGATAAATGTTACAGAAAATAAAAAAATATCTCACACTAGACTATTGACTTCACAGAAAATTTAATCTGCCAATTGTCCTACCAGTATTTTGGCTAGGTTACATTGAAACAGCTTAAGTTTAGTATACAGTAGATCCTATGCTATGTCTGCAATCTTGGCAAGTTGAAGGCTCTTACATTGGTCTAACATTTTTACATCAAAAAGCAAGGAAGTCCACATGTCCTGACTTGTTCATGGGCTCTTTGAAGTGTGCCCTTGTCTGTAAATAAAATTTTTTGTTTCTTGTATTTAGTTACAAATATTACCCAGTGTGTGATTCTTTGCGTTATAATAAGGCCTAAAAATTTTCTTCGATGGTCGTCAGCTGGTGTATAGCCCAGAGCTAACGTTACAACTTGCAGTAGGCCTAGGCTAGGCTCTAGCATATATCCTATGGACCTAATGTTATAATACTGACCCAAGTTACACAATCCAAGGTTTTGTCACTAAACTTTCTGAGATTTCACTTTCTGTAAACATCCCCCGACTATTGCAAGTGAATGAAATACATAAGAAACGAAGTTCACCATTTCCCCCAGAGTAATATAAAATAAGTAACACAGGGTTAAATCTCTGACATTCCAACATAGCCTAGTGTGGTCATTTGTTTTAGGCCTACTGGACCTATCGCAACGCAGGCCTAACTAGTACTTAGGCTAATGTTTGAAGATATCTAAACTCAAAACTCCAATGTATCACAGCTTACATGCATGATTGATGCATAACGTATCTGTTGCTCCATCGGCACCTCTGGGGAGATCATAAAGTCCAACAGTCGGGATATTTCACGCCCCATGTTTAAGAAAACATTTGTGACAATGCATGAGGCGATATTATCATTACCAATGGTCTTTAATTTGATAGAATTATCATTAATATTGTTACCTTGCGGCTTTGGTGTAAGTAGGAACCTCATCATAATCGAAACGCCGGCAAGACATGCATGACACGAGCAGTCTGCTCCACACAATTCGCGATCCTTTACAATATAATAAGAAGAAGAACCTCCGATTAAAAATCCCACTCGAAAAGTATATCCCGTATTCCACTTTCGGTAGAGATTAAAACTGCACAAGTTGAGACCTACACTAGAAAATGGCCAAAATTATTGATCCGCTAAGCAGAGGTTTTTACAAATTATAGCTAAGAATAAGTCGCCATGTTTTTGAGACATATCAGAAATTCCACACAAAACGCGCATGCGCTCTTGTGGAGAGAGGAAAATAATTGACTGATTGATGAAGAACGATTTGGAACTGGGTATGAAAAGGAAAACGCTTGGTTGCTTTCCCTCTCAATCAAAGTAGATGAGAAAATTATCAACCAGGTGGCTGGCATTTTCTCGGCTAACAATGACGAGCTTTCTATATTTTGCAATAGTACATTAATTCAGAATTATTTTTCATTAAAAAATCGGTAGATATGGCTTTAGAATGCAATCGCTTCGAAAGCCTTAGTAAAATAGCAGTATACAGGGTTAATTACCCTTTCGTATCAGATTGAACACCATCATCATAATATGAGACAATTTTTTTAAAGCATGCCCTTTTTTGAGAAAGACGCTTAAATTAGTAACTGAATTTCTGTTCTTTTGTGAAGCTGGAGCAAACATGCTTTCACAGGATACTTTTGTAATTAGCTGACAAAATTAAAGGTTTGCGCGGTAATTATATACTAAGAAGGGATATTGTGCAAACTGTGCAACGAGCAGCGATGATCGATGACATTTTCATTTCGCCTCCTAACTGCCTAAGATTAGTGGGAAGCTTATGTATCAAAGATAACAACGTATGTAGGCTAGAGATAGTTTTGTGGGGTAACCATAGTATGCTGTTGCACAGCCTCATCTGCATACACGACCTAAGGGCAAGGTCCCTGACCGTTTTCAAGTTTGTCATACAATGAAAATCGACAGCCACTTAATAGAGATATCTCAAAGATCAACGAGTCGAGAAGGGGTGGCCTTGGCTCCGCTGACTATAAACACAAAAAAGTCATTAGAGGACTTTATCAGACAAGATTTTTAGGCACTTTGCAAATCTGATTGAAATTAAATGCGGCATAAATAGTTACACTGATTCAGTTTATTAGAACTTTATGGGGAAGGAGGTGGCTGAAACTTTTAGCTTGAACCTCGAATTTAGCATTTTCAAAGGTACACTTTTGGCCTGGCCTAATAGCCTACTCATGTACAGTGGCATATTAGGAGGAATTGGCCATGTCCCCGCCCCCATCACTGATACCAAAATTTTAGTTTTAATACCTAAAATATGTAAAGTTTTGAACGCAATTTCGCTTCAAATGTAGTGTACCAGATTGCATGTAAGGACACTAAATTTTTCACATTTTCAAAAAAGGATGGTGACACCCCTCTTTTACCTCCCCATGCCGGTAAATTCAGAATTTACTGCAAGGCCCCATGAGAGAAATCCTGGCCCAGGTCTGTACTAGGGGCATGGGGCGAAGGCCCCCGAAATTTTTCTCCCCCCCCCCTAGAAAGTTTCAAGTTGCCATTCACTTAATACATTTTACACATTCCCCCTGAAAACTTTTTGCCCCAAGCCATTTCGCTCCCCCCCCCTTCAGTACCTTGTCTGGCTACTGGCCTGTCCTGGCTACAAAAGCCTATTTGACCTTCTGTTATAGTTCACCATCACCCGAATCACAACTATACTGTGAACTGACAACAGAAAAGTCACTTCTGTTGAAAAACCATCTGAAAGGTTCAAATTGCCAGGTGACACATTTCACAAAGAAAGCTGAAAATCAGACAAGATATATTTTACAAAACTTGATGCTTCTGAAAAAATAAGTTAAGTGATTTGGACAAGTCAGTTACAAATTTTGCCGACTTCAAGTCTACATCGAACTATTTCTTTTGGAGGGAGACTAGGCATTGCCATAACGAATTTAGGTCGAGATGCCGAATTTTAAGAAACTTGGATCGTAATGTGATCTCAGTATTGTATACAAAGGTTATAATGTAAACAATTTCAAATCGAATAAACGCGCAATAATTGGCATGCCTACTACAAGGCACTGGTACAGTGCTGGAAGATTGGCGCAAAGCCGGGGGTTTATTTTATAAAGAGGCAATGAATTTAAAAAAGAATGCATGGTAAACTGCGAATGAAAATTTCGGTAAAGTTACAGAGGAAAGTGCAAACAAAAAATAATACGAAATCGACAGAGCTACTTTCAGTTCAGACTTTTGTTTTCTTGTTGTAGGCCCATTTTTTCTGTAAATGTAGCCTACATCATTCCAGGGGTATTTTTACAGTTTAAGACTGTTTCCAGGGCAGTAGCCAGACAAGGGCGGTTTAGATAGCTTCAAAAGGGTGGGGGATTGAATAAATCTCAGTGGGCGAGATGGATTTAAGATGTGTGTGAAAAAAGTAATTTTGCCCGTAAAATTTTCTGTGGGGATTTTTTTCTAGGGGCAGCACCTCTGGTCCCCTTTGAGCAGCGGCGTCGGACTATTTGTAAAAAGTATAGAGCTCGTTTTGAGATCTGGGTCCACCTGTAGCAAAGTACTGTCACTATGATTAGGACAATTATGTAGTCTTATAACCCATAAAAGATGATGACGCAATTTTACAAGATCGCTAAAGATCGGTTTCATAGCTTAGTAAATTTTAACACACTACACATGGCAAGTGCAAAGCCATGTAGGCTATGTCCATTTACAAGTTATATAGCGGACATTAAATGTCGAATATGAACCGGCCTTTAGCCTTGAAAGGCAAACATTACCGTAAAGATCGGTCTATAATTCCAAATTTTCAAGTGCTATAAAGCTATAAGAACCATGTGACTACCCCCTTGCTCTTCGGGGCCAATCACAAATAGAGCTTAGAGTTGAAGTGTTCAACTTTTTCTAGCTTTGCAAGAGTAACGAATTACAAAATGAAGTAAAATAATTCGGAAGAAAAATAATTATTTCACTTTAATTTGCATTTCGTACATTTCGTATTATAGCGCTACACTGGAGTATCACTGGGCCTCAAGGAGTGTTTATACTTCAGTATAGCGCTGTAAAGCTATGAAAGTTAAACTGTTCAACTCTGAGCCATGTCTGTGATTAGCCTGGAAGAGCAAAGGATGGCCACATGAGTATGAACCGGGTCTAACAGTAGCGTATGCAATTTTTATCTTGCCTAACTTAAGTCTATCCGTAGTCTGCGAAACAGTCTAGTGCGCACATTTTGCAAAGTCAGAGCAACATTCCTTTCTTAACCTCATAGTGTGGTTTATATTTGTGATGTAAGGAATGACAATTTCCGTCCAATTTACCGCAGTGATGCTCACGTTTCGAAGTCACTGAATGGAAGAACAAGCAGGGAATTTCCTTGTGTAAACGGCGCCCTCACTAAAGTGTTGGCGTAATTTCTGAAGACGAAATGCGTTGCGGAATCTATAGATTCCATTTTTTCATGCCAGCAGGAAGTTGCTTTTTGTGAAATAGCATCTCCATGTAGGTGCAAGCAGCAAAAGGGAACATCTGAAATACGACAGTTGTACACCAGATGAGCCAAGCCGGAAGTTCTGGAGAATTGCAGGCACCAAATCCGGGAAGATTATGAAAATATACACTTCTCAAGTGGCCGTGTATTTTGAAAGCTTTTATTTATTGCCATCTTTTCAACAAGTTGAAAAGATAAAGAGCAGTTACTGTAATTTGTAAATATTCCACCTTGATTTTCGTACACTTTCAATGAAACATTTTACATGAGATCCCACCTAAGGAAAATGTATAGAGAAGGGGTGTCTGCAGGAGCAGGGGCGTCGCCAGGGCGTTCTCAATGGGGGTGTACTATAGTGTCATGTTTGCCCACTAAAGGGAAGAAAATGCCAACAAAAACATGACGCGCGTAGCAAGTACATGCGGAGTTCAAGGGGCCGCCTCAGGGTCCCAGATTGTGTCCAGAATTATCACCCAGGTGGGGGCAAGGAGGCGAAGTCCTCGGGACTTCTAGACCATTTTTAAAGTTGTAGGCATTAAAATGCAACATTTAACTATCTTCAAGACGTTTAGTGGACAGTAAACAGGCCCCTAAAATCACGATTTGAACACTATTATAATTGCTAATTCGGACAAACAGCTTGTGGAGCTGTTGTAAGGGTTGTATGTGGCTGCAGAATAGTGTTATCACTTAACATCTCATACTGTGAGTGGGCTTAATTAGACCTATGCCAAGCACTAGTGATGGATGTGCGCGAAGCGTGCCGAAGAATATTGAATAAGACCTTTTTATACAAACAATTGGCGTATATTTTTATGTACTAAATTTAGTTGGGGAAAACGGAGGTAAAAGGAGGGGGTAATATGCAGGTATTATTGCCCCCGTGGTGCCACCACTGTCTGCAGACCGCTCTGACAGTAACTGGATGAAATCACATCAGCAGTGCCGGATCCAGGAATTTTCATTAGGAGCTATTCATGCTGCACATGCAGGACCAATGTTGACCTCGGCCTCACTATACGGTTGGGGACTTGGGATTTACGTTAGAAAAACTCCTATTTGTCATTATTTCTGTGGATCTTCCCCGCGGACGGTGCGAGTATTAAAAGGTAAATATGACATTCCAAACGCCCCAACTTGCAGGTAATCTCAGTCTGATACAAATCTATAACTGCGATTCTGCATATGGGAATAGGCCTACTTCCATTGGTGAGAAGGGGGACTCCAGCACTTTGCTCAAAATTTGTACTGCATGTTAGCCTAAAACAGAGCATACATTTTGACCAGAAGTAGCAAACTGGTGTCCAAAAGGGTGTGAGGTGGCTGCATCCCCCAACCACTTCCTTCTACCTGGTAGGCCTCATTAATATTTCTTTCTTGCTAATAAAGCTTAATTTTCAGTTTAAATTGCCTATGTATTTTATTAACAGCCCTAGGCAAAATCCTTTGGGGAAGAGAAAGATAGGGCCTATGTCCTCCTGCTTTTAAAGTTTCATTGACTTTTGCAATTTCACACAGGTAAATTTTGCTTCAAGAGCCCACCATCATAAGAGCGTAGGAAGCAATATGAAAGTGTGTGGGGGGGGGGGGGGCAATTTTTGGACTGTGCACCCCGCCCTACCCCCTAGACCAAAACATACATTTTTGATGTGAAATTTTTCGCCTTTTT
>WURT03000025.1:650716-676962 GCA_009936505.3 Holothuria glaberrima
CAGAATAACAGGTCAGTGTTTAACCAATCAGAATGCAGGATTCTCAATAACGGATGGCTAGAGGTGGTAGAATTTTAAATAGTGGATCTTGAAAAATAAAGCTCATAGTGTAACCTCACTCTATAAAGAAAGCTAATCGACTTCAACGTCCAGAAACCCGTGTCATCAAATTGATTATTTATGAGACTTTCAAGCTCTCTCAGTATGGAGCATATGTGCTAGAAACGGTCTACAAAAAATGCAAAGAAAAAGAAACGAAACTTTTTTTTGAAAATCAGCAAACATGCTTTTCATATTTTGCGATTTTTTTCATCGATAATTCTAGGCGCCAGCTCGTTTTTCTTTTTCAGAATGAGTATTGACAAAGTCGTAGCAATGGTCAGTTTTGTGAAGCTTGATAGCATTTAAAATAATAGTGCTAGTAACTTTGATACCAAGCTGTAACCAAGTAATTTTAAAAGTAAAAATGCTAATGCTTTATCAAGAATTGCAAATAGTAAATATGAGTATTATCTAAATGAAGCTTTTGTATGTTCTTTCTTAACCTTTATTAACGCCATACCTCAACCAATCCGAGTTTAGATTCATAACTGTTGTTCTTGAAAATGTTCATAGTTAAAGGGGGTCAAAAGCATCCCTTTTCCATTTTTAAGTTACTTCATGCATTTAATTTTATTAATTTTCCACCTTTTTGTCATTCATATGGTGGAATTTTCCGTTTGTTTGTGAACAGTTAGTCATTATTTATTCCTTAGGTCCATATGAAGCTGTCTTATAAAGGAATATTACAGTTTCAGGAGTTAAAAAGTGATCTGTCAGAAGGGATGTAACAGTCATTCACACTACAAATGAATATATAACTTATATCATCATGAATACAAACATAAGTTGTATATTTATTTTTGTGGTTTTGATAGAGGGACTCATAATATATGTTGTCATGTTATTTTCTGTTTGTTTAAACCTCATTCCAAGGACAGCTTTACGATCGGTATGTCCTGCGTGGGCTATTATAGAGGTAGCTATTGACAACTTTGAAAAATGTCGACATTATACACCAAACAAAAACTAACTGCTGAAGAATTAAGTTAAAATGTAAAAAGATAACCAAAAGAAATACAAAGCCTTTGCAACACTCTTACTCACATTTTTGGATAGGTTATGCAAAAGTGTGTGGTCGAATTAGGTCGAATTTGAAGAGGTATATCTTGAGAACAATACATGATATTTAAAAAATTCTAACGGATTTTTCATCGTCTAATTTTAATCTATCATTTATGTTCACTTACCTTTAAGGTGCAGAATGACAATTAGAACTAAGAGGGTCCACAGGTGAGGTACCCATATTTAACTGCAGTGTTAGGGCTTGCTTAGTAAAATATTTTTTGAAACAGTCTCAATAGAAACACGCCCTTCACACAATCATGATATAATGACAGGATAAAATTAGTATCATGTTTGACTATAAATGCTTTAGCATTGTTGAACATGATAGGGGGACACGGTCCATTGCCATTCTCCAATAATGGATCATTCAATGAAAAACAATACTAGTTGGACCGAACGATTACTTGAGCTACACGTCTACACGTAGAACCTGGCACTGCTGCATTAAAAAGTATTGATATTACCCTTTGCCCTGTACTAATGTATTAATACATTACTGACATTACGCTGTACCCTGTACTTATGTACATTTCCAAGAAATGATGTATTACACAAGACAGAGTAATTAGCCAAAATATTCCACTGGGTTTCGTTATTACAATTACGTTTAGTTCAGGATCCCAAGCATCTATTGTTAGAACGTAACTCTAAGAGGGAACCCTCCATTACTTGAGATCTCTCTTTTCACCGTTACCCTTTTTTTCGAAAAACGTGAAACTAAGATTGATTCCTTCAATATGGTATTGTCTATAATTGGTTACTTTTGTATAATTTCCTTGTCTCTACAGATCAAACTACAGCAATCTGCTCTTCATCTGTCTCCAAAGTGTATTAAGTAGTCGTAACTATTATGATTCTTGTAATCATTATCCTATTTACGCACTTGGCTGATGTCTGTGTGTTTCTAAATGCTCTGTCTGGAACTGATGTGATAAAAATACTAAGTTAAATTTACTCGCTCGACATAAAGGAGAGAAACTCTACCAAAAGGTTGAATAAGAGTGTCCACTCTTTATTAGAGTAATATTCCATTCTTCCCCGAGCGGCATTTTTAGTCAATTAAAGGTAATTACCGCTCTGAGTTGGGAGGAAATATTTCGATTTGCAATCGATAGAAGAATGATCCCATCCGTTACTCGTTCAATAGTGAACTTCTCTCTTGTCATTAGGAAAGCGTTTACAAATCTTTTCTTTACGATACAATCCTGCTAAAGGTATGTATTGCCCTAATGTACCTTAAGTTTATCGTTGCCCATATGGCAAAATCATTTTTCATTGCTGTATTCCAGAAGTACCACCTCTAAAGAAGCCACGGAGGGAGATCCGCCGACCAGGTTAGCTAGGCTGTTTTTCCTAGTGCACTAAACACGGAAGAAGGTTAAGTTTCTTACTTTGTATTGATCACTTGGATGAATGTCATGTGATCTAACTTAGTCTAGTTTTTGCCAATGCATATAAACGTCGGTAAATCGTGGTCCACTGATCGTTCTAATACAAATGAGACCCATTGTCCAACAGTAGCACATAGTCTAGCTACTTTCTTTCTTGAAAACAAGTGTGGAAAATCAAAAGGTTGGCCATATGTAGAACCATACAAACGCGTTTGGTTTGCGGTAGTAAACAAAAGGTTCAAAATGTCTGATGAAACGCTAGAGGTCACTGTGCTGTCAATCGTATAGGGGCGTTCAGTGGCTGAATATTCTTGTTCTTTGTGAGTGAGATCAGCGTCAGTTGATATCCTTCCGTTGACGTATGTCTGAATTGTAGATAACCTCGAGCTAGTCTTACCTTTGAAATGGATAATGTCGTTAAATGAAGTTTTTTTTTAAATCACCATAATCGGTACACAGTTTACGGATAACATTTAACTTTACTAAAAGTAAAATATTTGAACAAATATCCATCATGTTTTTTTTTTCTTTTATCTTTTGGATGCTGACAGACTTAAAACAAAACAAATTAATATTTGTTGCAAAGACATCTTTCTCGTGTATGAAACAACTAATGACTTATCATATTAAAGTGTTTGAACTTGTTTTATTTGTAATTAATTTTATTGAATCTTGAGCTATAAATTATTTGTCTAAGTATCTGAAGTTAGCGGCAACTTGAATCTGTTAACAAAAGAAAGCTTGATGTTTCGTTTTTTCCGTAATTGTGTGGTGCGATTGCGCTTCCAGTTTGAAAACCGTTGAACATCTAGATGGATTTCACATTAAGCAAACCACTTGAAGTAAGATAGTTATAGGGAATCCATAGACATGAAGATGCTTTTCATGTACCATAAACGACCACATGAGTGATAAGTTATGTTGTCGCTCTTTTACCAGTGATGATATCTGCTCTCTGCTTCCCGGTTCATATTCCAGTTGAATGCAGTTGACCGGTGTAACGGTTTTAGATGTGCCCTGATTCATATAATATCAACTATCTTAAACAGGGCTACACAGCTCTCAAATATATTTATGTAGGTCATGATACTGAATGTTGCGCAAATCCCATATTAGATCAACTGTACTTAATTAGGCTTAAGTATCTTTTCACTGGGTTATTAGTGGGATTGAACTAGATCTAGTTGGAGTTCAACTTAAATCTGACCATGGGTCTGTCGCTATAGTTAAAGTTAGGGTAAGGATTTACGAATACCTGACGTAACAGAGTTGTTCTCAGTGGTCAAAAGAATATTTTCGTCTACGGAGGTGTATAAGCTAGCTAAACCTGTCGAGTTGTATCACTTGAGAGGTTTCTCCCACGTTCCGAAGAGCCGGTGGTATTTTTAACAATCATGGTGGTTTCTGTAACAGGTCAAACTACTTATGTTGTAGTTGTTACAAAATAAAGTAGCAACAAGATTTTACATACCCTTAACCGTTTACATTTACTGCGGAATAACAACTCCTTCACATTCCTTTTGTACGATCGCGTTTTTTTTCACTTTTTTTCTGATGAGAGTTGAATATACCTGATGGACTTAAGATGAGGAGTTAATAAAACCAAATTGTGTGTGTGTGTGTTGAATGCCTCGTCTGTCCCTAGGGTATTCAAGTTTGAAAAACGTGTTGCAAGAGCAAAATGATGATTGCTTTAAGGACCGCCTGCAACATTCAAACTTTAATTTTAGAGATATTGTTGTCCTTGACAACAAATGCATTTTAATACTTAGTTTATTACTGAGACAATTGGAACAATGACTCACTGATGATATGGAAATTGGGCTTATTTAATATAATATGTTTTAATAAGTGTTCTTATTTATAGTTTAGTTCTGATTGATTTTGATTGACCTTGGTTGGTGCAATCCATCGTTTTACTTCAGGTCAAATTATAACGTGTATGCTTGGAAACTTAAGCTACGATCGTCTACTAATGATTCGGCCACAATCTACAGAAAATAACAAAAATGGTTGTAGTATTTAATCAAGTGAACTACACGATTTTATTTTAAAATTACAAAATTACCGAACCAGAGGATGTTTTCGCACAATTTTGTTGATCCTTAAAAAATCATTAGGGGTAATTGTCACCCAGAGTTAAAACTAAATTTCATGGTTGCTTCCCTCTGCAGGCCGAGCTTTATCAAAAGTCTCCAGTGAGTAGAGATGGTTCGCATAACTTACCATTTTTAAGCAAACTAGCCCCATTCTGATCCTCCATGGGTTGTTGCAAGCAGGGCATCTCCCAGGTAAAACGGGCAGTTGCCGTACATCTAGCTTGCTTGAGAGGTTTTAGCGCTAGGCCAATATTAAAAATTGTGTGTTCAAAGAGGTCAGGCAACTCCTGGCTATTTAACCCAACCAATCTAACATCGAAAGGTCCATTCATTATCGCAAAGCTCACTCAGGGGATTACATAAGTTGTATATGTTGGTGTTAAATCTTTAAGAAACAGTTGAATGTTCTGTATGCCTAAGCAACTGTCGATCTCCATGGCCAGTAGCCCAAAAATGACGCCGAGAATGTACTGAATTAAGCTGAGTAAAAGTAAATTGTGTAACTTATATGTGGAACTATTTGCATAGGGAAGCTTTGATGTAATTTAAGGATGGTAATACAGGTATAGAAAACTATTTGAGAAGCGAAGCTTTGATTGAATAAGAGTGGTAATAAGAGTGTTATCTAAGGTGCTAATAGAAATGCTAGAAAGACGTGGTAGAATACGAGAGGTGCAGGAGTGAAACAAGATGAAATTTGACTCCTTGAAAAGTATCATTATGTTCAGCTACAAGAAATTTGAGCACAAATGAAGAGCTAATAAGAGTAGTCAGTAGTCACCAGGGTTGTCAAGAGGTCTTGGTT
Organism: Holothuria glaberrima; assembly: GCA_009936505.3. Lineage (NCBI taxonomy): Eukaryota > Metazoa > Echinodermata > Holothuroidea > Aspidochirotida > Holothuriidae > Holothuria > Holothuria glaberrima. Next base: position 656,179 of record WURT03000025.1, read on the forward strand.
TTTTGATTTACAATCGCCTTCGTCATCAGCGCCACGTATGTCCACCCGGTTCGACCATTACCGCGTCACAAGGCATTGCCGCAAAGGTCCTTAACTGAAATCTGTTGTCGGGGTTCGCAACCACCTACTTTGTTTCGCGAGTTCCCGAGGGTCATCTTGTCTCGCGACCAAACCTCTGTTTCAGGATCAAGGGCTTATAAATGTACGAACTCCACTGATATCTGACGGGACGTCTTACCATACGCGAAAGGACCCAAATTTGTACCAGGAGAGCTCACCAACAGAAGGTTTGATTTTGTTTTGTATTCCTATTGTATTTATGTACTGATGTATGTATGAATGAACCAATCCATATTGTATGTATGCATTTATGTATGTATGTACCCTACTTCACATGTTCCCTTACCAAAGTACGCAAGATCAAGGTTAAAACGTGTACAAAGTCAACTGGCGTAAAGTTGCTATTAGTGTTGTCGTATCCTGGGGTCAACCTTTAGGAACAGTTCGAACTTGGGCCTTTACACTTCCCTACCTGTGACAGTAAAGGTCCGTACACACCAGGATCGAAATCTGCTGCGTTTTGCGGGAGGGACGCCGAAATGTTTTTTTCTAAGACAAATAGGGGAAATTTTACATCAATGAAAATTTAGAAAATCGCCCCCATTTGATCTGAGATAACAAATTTTGCGTCCCACCCGCAAAATGCAGCAGATTTCGGTTTTGGTGTGAACGCACCTTAATACTACAGTGTGATGTACCTGACGCTTTATGGTTGTTTGCTGTTGTAGACGAAAAAAGGCCGGATAGAATGCCTCCCGTTGCAGTCGTTTTGTTCAATGAACGACCTGTCTCCGCTTCAGTTGTCATTGTCGAGATGCCACTGGTTATGTCCACGCCGACAGTGGTGTTTGCAACAGTTTTATTTTCAGTTCGGGAAAATCAATACAAATAATCTGGTTGCTGAACAATGTAATAGCAAGAAAATGTAGTGTTCACTTACAAAGCACGAATTCTAGTTTTTCATATTTCTATAGTTTACGTTATCCCATTTTCTCCGTCATGCATAATCCCTTCTTTATGTGAGCTATTGTAAAGTGGAGAATTCATAATCTTATGAGGTGGAGAATATTGTTTCAAGTACTTGCAAAAGATTTTCAACGGATTAATACCTGATGCTATAAGGTTATTTTCAGTTGTAAACCAGGTAATATAACTTGATAGATTTTCTCCTGCAGCAATCGTTAAGTTACCAGAATTGAGTGTTTCTACTTAAGTTATCTCATTGGATATGTCATTATCAGATTACTAGTTTCGAGAAGTCTGATGTTCTTCCAGCAGTAACGTTTTCTGCGTAGGAAAACGGGAAGAAATGATGGAATAGTTTTTAAACAATGGAAGGATAACTAGATTGAAGACATTATTTAAAATACCACTCTCACATGTTTTCATTTCTTTCTTGTTACTGTGATTTAATCGGTTAACATTTTTGTACAAGCTTATGGCAGTTCGGGAGATAACCGCTTTCAGGGGAAAATGAGAATTCACTCGAACGGGGGAAATTTTGCCAGGTTCAAAACATGAGTATTTATAAGTACGTAGTGTCTACCTCTTCGTAGCCGTCGATCTGTTTAATCCTGTGCAGCTTGTAATCAAGTAAAAGATAACAGTTCACGCCCATAAAGCCAAACACAATGAATCTTCCAGAGTGTATTAATGAACGTAAGTGATGGCATGATACACTTGCAAAACCTCGTGTGGTAAACGGTGTACACAACTTTGTGGCTGTGTCAAGTCTATAAATTAAGCTTAGGACGAAGGGCTTAGCAAAATTGTTTATTTTCTCAAAACCTGCGCGGTGAACTAACAAACATCACTCGGCTTTTTTCTCTTAGCTACAAAGATTCTAAATATGCCAGTGTCTGTCTTTCCTTTAATCGTCGAAAATTTCCAGGTTGATCTAAACGTTCAACTCCGTTGAATTTGCCCGGTAGGATCGCAATGCATTATGGGAGAAATATGAAAATGGCGCCACCCATGGCAAGAATTTCCCCCGATCGGGTGAAAATTCATTTTCCCCCGAAAACGGTTATCTCCCGAACTGTATGGGTAGTGTTTTTACGCCTTTTGCATTTAAATGTATGGTAAAATATTGTAATAATTTATGAATGCTCGCTGTTGTGGTTAATATTTTAATGATTTCTCATGTTTACTTTGATCCTCCTAATTTATGTACCGATGTCAAAAGACAAGCAGACGTCTCTAAAAGTTTTGGTTCAAAAGTAAAAATTTATTTCTGCATAACAAATAATTTAATGAAAGAGAAGAGGAGGAATGTTTACATCAGAAGATATGGTTTTAAATGTGTACCTACCCAATGAAGCCATGGTAGTATACAAGAGATTTGGTACTGACAATTCTGTTGCTGACACGTCGATATGACTATGTGGTGTTGACGTTGCATCCTCGGTGCCTTGATTAATTGTCGTTACATTTTCCTGTTGTGATATTCCAGCTGTGGGGTGGGTGAGCCATAAAAACATTCACGCCATTGTGACTTTTTCCGTTATATCACATTGGATGTATGAAAAAATGATTTTTTTCCAGCACCTATTTTAAGGTTTTTAATTTTTAAAGAACCCGCTGCTTTTTTACGTCTTAGTCCAAATGGGTGTTTGTGGGGAGGGGTTTATAACCCCGTCACAATAAACCTATTCTTATATGTCATTTCATGTTATTTGTAGAATTCATTTTACAAATATCCATTTCGATAAAGCAATTTAAGCACAACTTTATTATTAAAAGAATCTATTGTGGATGATTTTTACGAAGAAGAACAATTATTAAAGTCTCCATGATCCGTGGATGACATTACCGATTTTACCATCTCTCGTATTCCTCTGCAAAATACTGCTTGATAAAATCTTCTCAGGTGTTGTATTTATGCGCAACCATAATGACCACAACCAAGAATCGACGTCTTCCCAAAATTGGTAGAATTTTTTGTTAGCAGGAAAGACTCACTAGTGCGTTTTAGATCAACAACGGTAGATTGTATTCGAAACAACTTGTTTCAAATGCAATCATCATTGCAGCATGATATGCACTTGAAGGGCAACGGCAAAGTTAGTTTACTCAACAAGGAGGCCAGAGAACAACTTGGTGTAAACGATTTAGCTTCGATGCATTAATCCAGGGTTCGAAGTTAGCACTCGCCGGCTGGCCATTTGCGACTGAAAATATCTGGGGCGAGTAAAAACCCTTCTCTTGGTAGTCCGGTTGGCGAGTTGACTACCTCCTATCCACAGTTAAAATTCATTTATTACAGCACACAATCAGAACTTTTTATCACTTTACTGCCAGTCCTTACGCACCGATATGACGGACTATAAATCTAACATCATTTTCAACATACCTTATCCGTTTTTACTCTTCCGAACTCCCTTAACTAAAGTTTATTTTTTGTTATCTCACATAAATAAAAGTAACTTCATTTAGAAGACAAGTACATGTACTATGTATTTATTTATTCATAGTTAGAATTTACCATGAATAGTGGCCACCAGGTGATTGAGTCATGTTGAATGAAGTCAAAGAACACTCATCGAATGTTAACAGAAATCTTCATAAGGAAGTTCTGAATAAAAGCAATTTTAATTTCACTTAGTTTGCGGACTATACAGAATTTTAGATCACTAGTCCGGCTGGCGAGTGAAAAAAAAGTTAAAGTAACCCCTGATTAATCATACCGCATGCAACCGGCTCTGAACTTAATGTTTTCAAACAGAGAGCCTCTGTTTACGAATGAAAAGCATTCCTGCAAGATCAACAACACAGTTCACATAATGAGAGCCGCTGAATGGGATAAAAATGGAATGAAATTGACATTTTCTTTGCTTTATGTTAAAAATGACGAGGACAACGACAATCAAGAAGAAGTGGATGAGAGCTTAAACTTATTACGACCTCATCAAATTGAAAATAAATACTCAAAAGTATTTTAAAATATGAAAAATATAACACACGAAGCCTTAATTATAAGTATGCAACACTCAGTGAAAACAGCATACATTTCTCTTCAATAGAGGGAATTATATGTACCAAATTAGGAGGATATTCGAGATTTCTTAAGCAAAAAAATATTCAAATACACTAATTAAGTGATACAGACAAAATATGGGCATGTATGCCCTTGCACCTTTTCCCTACGGAGAATACTTTCATCCATGGGTTGTTCGCAAACCACTGGTGACCAACACTCATCGTCAAGAGGTCGATTTCCTGTGCACAACAAGAAAAGTTCCAGGCTAGATGAAGATTTTCCGATGCATTTCCTTCTGTCTAACATTAAAAACGAGACTTTGCATTAAGAAAGTTTGACCAGTTGACAGGCAAAACACACGAAGCATCTTCCTAACGGTTGCTAATGTTGCATAACTTTGTGTTTTCTGACAACTTACCATTTCAGTTTACATTTTATGGTGACGTCACTACAAGTAACAAGCACACACGCAATTACGGTTACATCCACATATACCACTGCAATAATTTTCTCACAATGCCTTCGGAAGATTGGAATCATAGCTCTATGGAAAATTGCTATAGTGGTAATTTAGATTCTACAATCTCCACTTTTGTAAAAATTAATGCTAAGTTCCAGACGAATGCTTCTAAACGTTCAAGTGTAACATGTTGGTTTATTCCTGCTTGAAGGAATTATGTGGTCAATATAGATCAAAGAAGATTTGGATAAGCGGGATTTATCGGTCAAATTCTGGCAACTTCTTGGTTTATACATATTACCCATTTATTCTGCTGCCAACATGGTCTTCTGTTCTCATCTTTTGCTTCAAATTTAAATATATAGAACAATACTAACCACAGTCAGAAAGGAATGATGCAGGAAACAGGAAGAATGCGAAGAAAGGCAATACCGGAGAAAGGAATGGGGGAGAATGAATAGTTATCAAGTTTAAAACGTCGAGGAATTTTAGAGGGGCTACCTGATGAAACGTCAAATAAGCAATGGGTGTTGCCAACGATGCGATTTGTTCTCAATATTGGGGGGACATGACCCAACTTTAAAACAATTTACCGTGTGAAAAATCAAAGTCAAGAGCGATTTCTCAAATATTGGGGTACATGTCCCCCAGTCCCACGGGACCGCCGTCAGTGGGTGTCGCAGGGTACTGCACCTGCATCCAAGGGTTTGTTTAAAAGTTAACTAAAGTGTACCTTAAGTCTAGAAGAACAATACTATACATTTTAGAGGTTCGAAAATGAATTATTTCTGTGAATTGTCATAGTTTTCTCCGTTGATAAAATATAAAATGTTAAGATTTATTCACTTAATTTGAAACAGTCGACTGCCTAATCATTTTTGATGTCCTTTTGTACAGTTATTAAGCTAAAGACGTAGAGGAATTTTAAAGGGGCGACCCTATATAATGTCATTAATGGATGTATAAGTAATGAGTGTTTCCCACGGCGGCATTTTGTTCCCAACTGGTTGTAAACTGGGCCGTTAAACCTCATCTAACTAACTAAATAACTCAACATTTTGGGGACATGACCCCATTCTAAATTAATTTACCGTGTGAAAAATTAAAGTCAATGGGGGATTCTTCAGATATTGGGGTACATGTTCCCCGAGATCGCCGCACAAGGGTGTTGCAGAGTACAGAACTTGAATTCAAAGGTTTGTTTAAAAATTACCTAAGGGGTACCAGAAGTCTTGAATTACAGTAATAAACATTTTAGAGGTTCGAAAATGAATCTCATTAATCCAATGAATTTTTAATTTTAGTTTTCTCCGTCGCTAAAATATAAAATGTTGAAATTTATTCACTTAAAATAGTCGAATGCGTACTTATTTTTGATGTCCTTCTTGTACAACTCACATTAGCTGATTTGTGTCTTTTAAATGCATGTTGCATGGGTTGGGCTAATATAGTCAAATCACTTTTACAGTAAAACAGTAATCACATTTTGGCAGGAGGTGCAATGAGTGGCTTTAAAAAGCAAAGAAAAGCAAGGACAGTAATTTTAGTAGTTTACGAATGACTGACAACTTGTTGAGCAATCAACCATTTTAAATTGAGTGAATAAGCTTCATCGCTTTACTTTTCATCTCAGGAAAGTCCTTTGAAGAAGGAAGTTAAGCCATTTGGATTCATTTTCCAAGCTTTTTAAAATGTATCTTTGAAATTTTAGACTTATAGGTACACTTTAAAAACCATTCTTGGCTACTTGGATTATTATTTTATTAGATTATATTAGAAATGTCTTCTATCATTTAGGAAACTAATTATTTATAGGTACCAAAGTGCTTTAATGAACATTTATATACATGAAAACAATAATCAATCGTTTACTTACATTATCTTTCATGGTAATCTTGCTACCAGTATGAGACCGATTGCATGGTCATGTGGTTTACAGCATCCGACTTTCAGCCAGGTCGGGTGTTCGAATCGTGGCCGGGTCATGCCAAAGACTTTAAAAATGGAACCTACTACCATTGTGCTTGGTGCTCAGCATAAGCAATGGAGTAGGGAAAACAGGACAGTGAACCATAACTGGAAAAAAAGGCCGTGTCTTGCTCAACTTAAACCATTTGGTTAGAAAATGAGCCGTAAAATCTCATCTAACTAACTGCTTCCAGTATGTGCAAGAAACTTCACACGATAAAATTTGTTTGAATTCTTCAGCATGTAAAAGAAACAGATCCCACGACATTAGCTTTACTTGTAAATGAACTCGTCTTTATTCGACGATTTTATTTCTCCAGTCAGTATGACTTACAATGCAACATTACCGTCATGAGAACAGCGTGGCGTTTGGTTGGCAACAAAAATGATAATAGTCCATTTTTAATGAAGGCGAAACCTTTGCCCGATACTTGCATCTAAAGTCTCCCAAAGGAGCCTCCTGATATTAAAGGTTTTTAAGGTTTTGACCAGAAAAAGGTCATTTTTTACATTTGGATGGCGTTTGCAAAGTGGTATAATGAAACCGCTATATATTTTTTATATTTGCGTGGTTCATTAATTGCGATCATTAAAGAAATAAGTTATTGAATAAATCATTTCTAGCCATCATTCAATATTTTCAAGGTTTTTTAAAAAAGAGTCCCTCCGGTCGTCGTCAGAACATCGATTGCTAAGATATATTCTCATTTCGTTATTTCCGAGGGCTTAAGACTTTCTGCTACCAAGGATTTATAAGATGAATAAAAGATCGATGGTGGTATAAGTCACACCAAAGTTCAAACTTCATTTTGAAGGTCAACGGCTGAAAAAAAGATAGTTAAACATACTTAGGAATTTTTAGAATAATATTGCACAGCAGGTGACATTACTGACACGAATTTAATTATGTCTAATCCAGAATTGGAGCGTTCATATAGTCAGGGGGTGCCCCCCGATGGACTCAAATCACCTGTCAGCGCCCTTTTTAGGTTTTTGCTGTATTCAGGCAAAGGAAATCTACCTACTTTAAAGCGCCCCTTCAGGCCATTCTGGTCCCTTCTGACAAATTTCCCTTCCTCCGCTAGTGGTATAATCACATGTGTTGGTTTATAATCAGTTGTTAACCTCAAAGGAGATAATATTCCCCTTGAATTTGAGTGTTGAAATCTGTGTTCACTACCACATCATCAATAAGGAATTATTTACTCATTTTGGTATTGAAACAAGGATGAATTTTCAACGTTATCCTTAACGTTGGTATAGTAGTAGTGTCTAGTTCGAGTGTAACTAGCGTAGATGAAACTTGCAACTCCTTGAATTATTAATCTTTGTATAATTTGGGCTAACTCCAGCTGAGCAAATTAAAAGCACCTGTATAGTTATATTTTTAATGAAATGGGATGGGGTTTGTGTATCTATTTTTCTCAGTGGAATTGGACATTTAGAAACTTTTCGTCTAACAACAACCCGAAAGTCCAAGCTGGCTTAGTGACTCCTTGCCGAAAAGCGGTGCTTTGTTACACTGAGGTTCATCACTAAAATTTAAACTCCTTGACTACATCATTTTAACGATGTTTTCACAATTTGACCTATGCTGACCTTTCATGACCTTTGTACCTCAACAAAAATTGGATAACAAAGAATTAAACAAAATTTCTTAGAAAGGATTCGAACCCTGGCCGTCTGTGTGGGAATCAGTGCGCTAATCCGATACTCCATCAAGGACTCGTTAAGCGTAAAGTATTTCTAATCATGATATGACCACAACATCTTTAACACGTATTTATACTTAGGTGGTTCGAATTTGAATTATTACCTTGACAGTTATGCTTGTCAAAAAGGAAATGTTGTTCTCTATAACTTATTTTTACAATGGTAGAAAAATTAACCTCTAAATTATCGTTGGTCACGAAACGCCGAGCACCAATTTGAGGTACCGCCCACTGCCTAATTGGCTTACGAGTTTTCATTAGTTACCTCTCTCACGTGCAAAGTATGAAAAACATCCATGATTTCTACTAAGAGATATCGTGTTTACAAGGTTTCCGGTTTAGACCTCTTGTGACCTTTGACCTGCACCAAAAACAATAGGGATCTTCCTCTCAATATGATAACTCTATATTCCAAATATGAGAAGTATCTATTATTGTTTTCCTGAGAGATCGTACTTACATGCCAAGCGACATAAACACACCTCCATACACCCACATACGCACACAATAGACAGCGCGATTGCATAGCTTTCTTTTTCCTTCCGCAAGGAATCATTTTCGGCAAGTAATCAATAAAGTGAACGAATTCTGCTTCTCTGGCCGAAGATAATCAATATCTTAACTTACTGTCTTTGTCATGAAGCATGAGTTTGCCACAGAGACAAATGTACGTGGCTGCAGCTTGGAATACACTTTTGCCAAAGGTTTTGATAACCGAGTCAACTCACAAGGCTGATTATTTATAGCCGTTAATACTTCAGGTGTAAATCAACTTTCAGCAAAATTTTTACACCTAAATTTTTGAACGTTTTGAAAAATTACGTGTCTTTACATGCAATCTGGTGCAACATGGTCTTCCCTTTTCAAGCTTAATTTGTCTTTCAAAATTTACATATTTTTAGGAACTAAAAAATTGGCATCCGTGAGTGGGGCCATGGCCCAATGGACCCCCTTCCCTGTTTACGCCACTGCTCAAAGAAGAGACAAGTAAGAGTTCTCTTGGGAAAATTATTGAATATATTTCCTACGCCCTTGATGTATTACTACTTATTTTTTTTTTTTTTTTTTTTTTTTTTTTACAAGCCTTCAGCTTTGCCCATACAGCCATATTTACACATCATCAGTGATGCGTGTTGGAAACATTAAAGCTTACGAAACGGACAACGAGGATGAAACGTCATGACTGACATTCATCTAAGACCTGTCCCTCTTATAAGCCCACGAAAGGCCAAATATACGAAGTGGAACACGTAACAATATAGCAGAGGGCGCTATGCCATAGACTACAAAAGTAGTAACTACATGCAGACCAGTGAACAGAGGTAGTAAGTGAGTGGTTGAATTCTTCCTCCGAAAACCTCCTGAGTTTTTCTGCAATTAGGTAAAACTAGAATTACTGATTGCATTTTCAAGACTCCTTCGACGGAGTTTCATATTGCAAATTTTGCTTTAATTTCTTTAATTACATCTGAACGATCGTATTGAACGATGTTACCATCAGATAGCATTTACAACACTACCGGATAAAAGTTTTATTAGTATAGGTATGTGCTAGCACAATCGATATGAATGTCAATTTCTCACAGCCAAATTGGTTCGTTTTTTTAAACCAATGCTATTCGCCCAAACTTGCAGGAAGCAGTGTAAGTTTTGAACTGACACTTGCACTGGCTCAACCGTATGCAATTTTAAATGAATTAACGTCCTTTCAAGAAAGATGTGTGTGAAGGTCGGTCATCTTGTGTAATCAGAGTCCATTTTAGACGCATGCTCTTCAAATTAAGGCTAGTGACTCACAAGTCCTGGGAAATACCACATTTCTCAATCTGGAAGCCATTGAACAAGAACGAATTCCTGGTACTATGCACCTCAAGCGGTGCCTTTGTTCCGTTTAAATACTTTTACGCATGTTCGCACAAAAGGGTCAATACAATAAAACAGTTAGAAATCAGGGTTTTCAAGGAAAATATGAAAATAAAGTTTCTAGATCTGAAATCAAAGACAAAACTCACCTAATAATGAATCAAGCTCACTCTATGAAAAGACTTCCCAAGGCATTTTCACCTCCTTACTTATATTAGCATGTTTCGATTTTCGCATAAACGTTGCTTCACCCTCTAGAAAATTGTGCACATATCATCTTGTTTCAAAAAAATTACTGTGACAGTTGAGATGTTATGCTCATGTTTAATTCATACAAACACTGATCCAGTAAACTTTGTCTTATTTCAGTGTCTAGACAACTCGGCCCCTGAGACAACTCGGCCAGGCCATCTAGGCACTCGAGACATGTCGGCCCCAGGGACAATTCGTCCAAAGAAAATCGGTACCGGAGACATCCCGAGACATCTCGGTCCCAGTTGAATTCAATGCACAAATGCTGCATAAGTGTGCAGTGTTAATGGCTATGATAGACTTAATAAATGCTTCTTAGAATATTGGATGCCTTGGTCAGTAACTTGACAACGTGTTAAGTTGTTAGGCAAAGAATAAACGACATGAACAAATGTGGAGAATTTGGTAAGTAATGAAAACTGATAACGTCTGACTAACTGCTAGACAAGAGGCATATGGCTTAAAAAAATCAAGATATGGTAAGTTATATATATTTAAACTGACATGGTGGGCAGGAGCCCTATAGAAAATGTACGCACCCTGGAGAATAGCTAAATGAGTATATCATCCAAGGTTTACCTATCAGATAAAATTTCACATTAAAAATTGACCAGATTGAGTTAAGTGTTTAACGGAATTACCACAGGGGCCAAATTTGTCCCTGGTGCCGAGTTGTCTCAGGGGCAGAGATGTCCAGGCTGTGTTGCCTCATGGGACGATTTGTCCTTAAAACTTGTGGGGGCCACCAAATGTTTCGTTTAACACTACATAATTAATTGCTGTACACACAACGCCCGCTCAGCACACAGGGGCGAATCTATGATTTTTTGTTAGAGGGGGCGCTGATGGCCGATGACTGGCATGGGTTTGGAGCTATATTTTCCCAGTATCTAAGCGAAACGCGACCTTCGATTTGCACGTAGCGTACAACGATTTTTTTTTTTTGCAAAATGAGCTTCCCAGGTTGCAGGAAATGGCCCTTCTAGGCCTTGTGAGTTGCACCTAAGTATTCCTAATTCTGAGATTTAAGGGTAAGAATTTGACGCTTATAAAAGTATTTATTTGTAATGGGTCACTTGTATTTATTGTTCAGGTGCTTCAAAATTTATGAATAATATTCATGAACAGAAAAAAAAAATGAAAAGCAAATTGTTCGTAGGGGCAACACTTACCTGATTAACAACCCTAGCTAGGGTTTTGAACAATATTAGGAAATTCTAAAAAGGAAATTTGTTGAGGAAATAAATATAGCACACGACCTGCCTCGACGTGACTTGCGCATCCGATCTGAGGAAGCCGATTGTCCGATATACTCTACAAGTATACCTATGTCTACTTACGTACGTGATCGTAAACCGAAACGAGAAGGCTGCAGTGTATAGCCTACAGTCACGTTTTTTACAGCGGTTACCTGTCTACTCACGGTTTTGACTTAGCGTTCCATACATGTTGTTTTGAATTGAAAATATTTATATAGGATTTTTTATAGGTATGTAGGACACCAATTTTTTGCTGTCAATAGATAATTCGGCCTGGTCCCAATGGGGAGTCACTAGCGGATTAAGGATGGAGCAACATGTGCACGTGCACCGGGCTCTCCACATTCAGAGAAACTAAAATTTTGAGAAATGGTGTTATGGTCCTTGACATGTAACGTTGGCGCGATTGGTCTCTCTCTTGTGATAGATTCCTAACTACCACACCATATCAAGAAGAAGGCGCCGGGCAGACCAATAATTATTTTAACACGAATGTTTCCATGATGGCTAGCTATTCGCTTTCTACTTTCAGTCTTAACTGCTACTGTTTTCTGGTCACATCACTCATAGGATCTCAGAACTTCGAAGCTCTGCCCGTCAACAAGTGCTTCAATAATGTTTTACATTTTTTTAATCCTCGTCGAAAAGAATCTTTGCAGTCGTGATCATGCGCAATGCAAGGCACCAATAAGGGAGGCACGTTTTGTAGGCAAAATCCTAAAGTCCCTGGAGGAGTTAGGGCCCCTCCAAAAAAAAAAAAAATTTTTGCCAATTTTCAGTGTTTGATGTCATTTCCTAGCATCTGGTAACCAGAAAAAGTAGGCCTACACAAGAAACAAATTTTCAGTTTTTTCTTTTGATTTTTTGACCGGCGAATGGGGGACTCACTCCCCTCTGTGTCCTCTTGAATCGGCGCCTGACGATGGCGTGAGTATCTGTGTGCGTATAAAAATCGACCGTTTCGGGCTAGTCTTTCTCGAGGGTTATCCGGTAACAACTGTTCTAACTGAACTAAAAGGACCTCCCACAAAATGCCTGCAACGGGCCCCACACTCTTAGTCCAGCTTTATTGGGAGTGTTGAAAATTTTTAAACAAAATTTACTATTGGAAAGTTACCTTATAACCAACTCAGCAATGAATGAACACTGACGATTCAAGCTTGTTTGTACAAACAGCAAAAGGCAAGAGGTCAAAAGTTTAAACCTATTTGCAAAGTGCTGCCTTCAAAATCTATCCATGTAAAAGTGACACGTTCATTACATATGCTGTGTCGTCCAGATGCCGAGACTTAGTAGAACACAGAACTGAATTAACATTATTGTAATTTTGCCACTCAAGAGAGTACGAGTCGTCGAAATTTTATGACCGTACCGTTTTCCACGGTGCGCATTTTGGTGGCTGGGGGAAGCAAGCAGCAAGTCTATGGGGTTGAGTGACAAACGTATTGAATCAATTATGGCTTAATTTCTGTATAGTTCATTATAAAACCAAATATTTTGGGATAACTGTAAGGAAAGTAAGGTAGTTTTGCAGCACCGAGCGCTTTTTATATTCAGTCAACTAAGGTATCCTAATATGCATTTCATATGGGGAAACATTTAGTTAACTGAATTTGAGAATGTCCCTGCAGGAAGTTATCTCCACTTTTTAAGGCATCCCAAATTGTAGATTTTACAGTTTTTGAAGAGACATGTAAAAACATCTTAGAGTAAGAAACTATTCTCTAGATATATGGAATTTTCTTTGTAATTTTTCTTCGCACATACATTTGCCTATCATAATCAACTATAATATTTAAAGTTACGAGACTTAACCACCATTTCCAAAGATCATCGACTTCATAGATTACCCTCTTTAGAACGAAAGCAATATAACCCACCACGTTAGCTCCAGTGTGCTACTTTGACATGTTTATATTGATATCATTTAGAAAACCCCACAGATAGTAAACCATACACATACAGAATATACAGGTGTACTTGGTTTATGAAGGATTAGGTGTAACCGATTATATTTCAAGAACAAATTTTGTAATTCCCTATATTACATAAATATGCAAATATCAATTGGTGGTAAATCCAATAAATAGTTAAATTAGAGCCAAAAATTTTAATGTTCGTGCACATGTACCAGTAATTTTATTAGGTGTTAGAAGGGTTTTTATATCCATTAATGTGCAAACAAAGGTCTCTAGTATTTCTATTACGCGAATAACAATGAGAGAGTATAAGCAGCTCGTGTGACTAAAACAGCCCTTCGAAAGTGTTCGAACTTACGTATGACTGCAAGCCTCTATAAACTTCAATATTTTATAGAGAAGTTTCGTATTTCTTGATTACTGGGATTTTCAATCTGGGCAAGGTCGTTATGAGAACTCAGTGTCCGGTATCAAACCATTTTTAAGGTTCTCACCGGTTTGAGTCTTGCCCTTTGACAGCATGGCTCTAAAAGCAGTTGAAACCTACCCTTCATTTTAGCTTCATGTGTTTGCCTTCAGTTTCGTCAAACTCAATTGTCCACAAAAGATGTTCACTATTCGAAATGTCTATTTGTGCTTATCATCATCAGGATTTGAAAGTACGTACTCACCTATCGTATGTAACAATTAATTGAAAAAAAATATAATCACCATGTAAATAAAGTCGTTATAAGAATTATGGACCACTTATAAAAAGTAAAAGACGTTCCTTTTTAAGTAAAGGAAAATTTATTTCAAAAGTTCAGTGAATCAAGTTAAGACGAGTTTTTATTTATAACAGTTTCAAACTGTGTGATACTGCAATTGCGTCAAATAAGTGGACTTTCCTTTCAAAAGAAAGTCTATGTGCCTTCCTAAGGAAACGACGAATGTTATGCCAAATGTCATAAAGTACGCAAATTGCACAAATTTGTTGTTTCTTTGCCTTCAAGAACCATTCTCCATTAAACCAAACTTTTAACAATGTTATTAAATGAACATAATAAAGCCTGATGTCAAGTTTGACTGGCTCAGGAACGCTGGATTTCTCATAGTCATAACTACAGGAATATGATTTGGGAGGTATACACTTTATAATTTTTCGGGCTGCAACAGTAAAAACTTTAACATATTTATATCTCAATGTGTCGTCTAATTCTGTTACCGCGGTAAGTGATGATACCAACAAATGCTAATAACTTCTTTATCGTACACCTTTAGCCTCCCCATTTCTGTCTTACTTTTAAGTGAGTTAATTACACATATCTACCAAGTGCTAGTGGATAAGATGGGTTATTAATTTTTAAAGGGGCTATTGAGTTTGGTTCACGAAATTCGTAATCTTCTGTCACACCTGTTGAGTTTTACTCATATCTTGATGGTAAATGTTCACACTAAGATATTATGCACACAAACACAACTAAACCGGCAATGATAGGGTAATAAATGATTTAACGTTAAAAACAATTAGTAAAAATTTGTGACCAGACTTTTTTCACCACTAGGTAGTAGGCCTAATCAAATGCAAGCCCTATTCAGAGACAACAATGAGTGAAGCTTAAGCCCCGTCCACACTATGCGACTTGATGCGACGCAACTCCTTGCGACGAGATGATTCATACGCGTTGCAAAGTGTGGAAGACTTTGCCACTAGTTTCAAGCAGTTGCGTAATCCAGTCTCATGCGACCGAACATGTTCGGTGGCATGAGACCGACACGTGCGACTGACCATATTAATGGCGGCGGTTTTCGACTGAGGCGCGTGAGGATCAGCGGATCGAAATTTGGAGAACTAAACGGTCTGTACGGTATTACAAATAAAGATTGGTCAAATAGGAATAAGGAGGTAGTGGTATTGGCGAATCTAGCCCAAACCATATCATCGACTTGTAGGAACACCATTTTTCGGGTGAATGTATTCACTTAGACTGTTCGGCAGCTCAACAGCTTGCACCCAGTATGTGTACAATGTGTAGTATATAAGATATAGTTTATTGAGAGTTGAACGTAACAATTTCGCGGGAACCGCTTCTACGATCTGTGACTAAGTTGCATAGTTTGGACACCTTGCACTTAAAGCTAATTAGTAGTCAGTCTCTCATCGCGAGGAGGCAATCTCGTCGCCGTAAGTCGCGTCGCATTGTGTGAAACGGGCTTTATACCAACTTGATTGACAGGCTTGCAACTCCTCTTACTAGCAGCTGTTGTGATCAAGGCTTCAGGTGTATATACTGTATATTGTATGTGTGTATATTGAATATATTCAAGGGAGTCGGGTCTATCAAGGGCTTTGAAAATTATCGTGAAATAAAAGCTTTTAAGCCCATAAAACTGCAAATTCTCACATTTTCGGTACCTATAGGAAGTGATACATGAGTAATGAGGTTAATTAGAAGCATTGTCTTGCAATGATTTACTTCAAACTTGTCATAAAATAATCCATATCAACTCAATGGGCCCCTTAAAGCCTGTAATTGGGGTAAAATTTGTAATTATACACCTCTCAAAATGGATGATTGTATATTTTATGAACAAGAAAGTGCCCATTTGTCTGAGGGCAAGAGTCCAGGCAAACAAATAATAAAAACATTTTTACAATATGTGAAGAATAACATGGTGTATAATTCGAACTATGATAAGAACATGCTCACCTGTTTTATGTTTTTCTGGACTTACCACTGGCAAACATACGAACAAACAATGTTCATTTTTTTCGCAGGGTACTGAACTTACTTACAGAAACAAGCTTTCTCAAGAGAGAAATTCATTGCAGTCGATGAAGCCTTTGGCAGTGTTGTTAACTAGTGTTACATAGACCCATGTGCCTTCCCGCAATTAAACCTGTGTTGTACTTGTTTTGGTGATCTAAAATTGAAATTTGATACACCTCTCCCAACCATTCTTTTAATGTCAAAATAAAATTTAGATGTCAGTGTGTCCCTTTGTAAAGGCAAATTCCAAAATAAAAGTTCCAGACATTTCCCACAAAGACTGGGTCCATTTGAAGCCTGTTCCATATGTTTTTTTGTCACGTCACTATGCATTATTTCTGACTTGTAGTCGATTTCCTCCTTCTGTGGTGTTGAAATGATCTGAAATTAGACAAATATTTATATAAAGAACTACAATATTGTGCAAGACATCACACAACAAAGTTAATGTCTCATTCCCAGTGCTGTATTTGGTTGGACATGTGAGTTCCGGTGGAACCAACCTTGGGTCACCAAATATTTCCAAGTGCCATCTTATTCTGCATTTCATGAAGTGCAAAACGAACACTCTTCTTAGTAAAGAAACTCTACCAACAAGGACCAATCTACCAACTTACGGCTTATGCTATTGAAGTTTTGACCTTACAATGATCTTATAAAATTACTTGTGTGATGATGTGAATGGGGTTTATGTATTGGATTCCTCTAACATTTGGATACCCACTCTGATACACGCTCTAAAAATAGAGTAAACAACCTAATAATAAGTTGCAAATTCCATTCAACATTTTAGGGTAAATATGCGTTATTGTGCAGCGGTGGAACCAAGAAGGGTTATGACCCTCGTAGGGTTAGCCCCCCGTTCTTATGAAAAATTTTCAGTTTTGTCCGGGAGCCTAATTGGGTACAATAATATTTACGATTCCCGATGAAGGCGGTCCGTCTCGACAATTAACGCGACTTTGCTCTTATGCAGGGCAAATTGTGTCATAAGGAACCAACATTTTTCAATTTTCCTCACTAAAGACTCAATTTTTTCTTTAAAAAGCCATTTTTAATAGTCTTCAATAATACTTCAAAGTTTGGTTGTGACAAAGGGAGCCTAAATTCTCCTTTTGAAACCTTTTCGGTAATCCGTCGTCTCTTTTTCGGGGGTTCCTGTTGCTGCCCCACCTATTGGAAGGCTTGGCCCTTGTCGGGTAAATTTTGGTGACACCCCTTTTAAGGTGTACCCATGAATATCACCTACCTCTGAAAAAGGCAAGGATGTAGACAAAGCGTCCACCGTCTTGGATACTGTCTCATTCAGCGTACCGATGCTTTGTGTAGGATTAGTAGTCCTTAAGCCGTCTTTTGATGTTGTTGATGTTGAATACGCATTAGTAAAACCTTGTGAACCATATGAATATCCATTGCTCGTAGTTTCTGATTGTCCATGGTAATCTCTGTGTGTAGGAGATGTCACCATGTTTAGAATAATGGTAGATGTTTCTGATGAGGACACTCCTGACGTTGAGGGACTTTGACTAGAAATCGTCGAGACTCTCGAAGGCGCTACGCCCGTTGTTGCTTTTAGTGCAAACTCAACGGTTGGTGACGATTTTAATGGAGAATCC
The DNA here is from genome assembly GCA_009936505.3 of Holothuria glaberrima. Classification (NCBI taxonomy): domain Eukaryota; kingdom Metazoa; phylum Echinodermata; class Holothuroidea; order Aspidochirotida; family Holothuriidae; genus Holothuria; species Holothuria glaberrima. The sequence continues at coordinate 674,017 of WURT03000025.1, forward strand.
GTATTCGCAATCGTTGAGGGATTAACAGAAGTAGATGTGCTGTCTTTTCTCGTTCGTTGAGACGTATTTTCTGAGGAGTTTGTTGAACTATGCTCAGCCGTGTGACCGTCAGGTGATTGGGATGGATAAACGGCACTGGGGGTATCTGCAAAATTTTAACAAACATTTCATTCCTATTTATTTAGTGGAGAAGCAATCAGATCGAGTTTTTTCTTAGAATACTTAGTAATAAAATAAGTTTAACACTTTTTCGTTTTTTTAAATTCATGCACAAGAGCATTATGCAATATTGTTATGCTGTTTTATCATAACATTCAAAGATATTAAGATAGAAGTTGCAATGTTCAAGACTTAAGGCGTCAGTAATCACTGGATACAGTTAGAGAACTCAAAACAGTGCTTACATTTAATGATCCGAAATAGTAATTTATTACAAAACTCACCGTAAGCCAAGACTGAAACTACTATTCATTGAAAGTTTATAACCAGAGGAGATGTTATTATCTTGATTTATTTGCTTATATTTCTATGTTTATAAAGCAAGAATATCACTGGGAGAGGAAGCAAACATCGAAATATTCTACTAAGACTCTTTAACACACCCGTTAGTATTCACTGTGATTTTATGTGTTTCTTTTTCTTCCGTTTATGTGCACACAATTTTTAACCCTTTCGTCATGTATTATGTCATGTTGTATGTATTTCGCATTGAATTTTCGTTTTTATTCTCCAACCCCACACTAAGAGAAACAAACTTGAGCAAACTTACAACTACGTGTGGACTTGTTGAGATTACGTTAACATCCTGGTGGGCGTTATTCTTTGGTTGTAGCAGAATATAAGTAAGACTATACGGAACTAAGCCTGATTTTATCAAAGTTGATTGGGTGTACAACTTAAAGAGTATAGTACATTCCATTTTGGTTTCTACACTGTTCACAAGAAACAATCGAAGAACTCAAAATTTATCTGGCAATTACCTGTGGATGAAAAACCGGAGGATGATGACTCCCTTTTCAATGTTGATTCACTGGCTGCAGTTGAAATATCTCTCATGGAAACTTCAAGTGATTGGTTTGTCAATGAAGTGATGTCTGGAAACAATGTAGATGAAACCTATTGGCTACCATTGCTACTATCAGGAACAAATCGGAAGACAGGGAACATGAGCGGATGGACGGACGGACAATGGGGTGGACGGATGGATGGATGAGTAGATTGACAATGGTTTCATGAAATACTCACAGTTTACAAATATCCAGAATTTCCTGAAAGATCTGGCAATTTTCGAAACAAATAAACTACAATGTTACCAAAGACAAAACTCTAATAATATTTACACAAGCAAAAATAGGCTCTGGCACAACAGTGAACCAGTTGTAAAATCACATGACCATATATTCTCGAAGGCATGGCAGGATACCTGCCCTGGGTACTTTTAGATGGCGGTCGAGCAACACGAATCAATTCCCAGAGAAATTGCAAAGTAGCTACAAAATCTACCTGAAATGCTCCTAGGGTAACGTTAATGAAGTTTGGATCCCGTTGAGTCAGTTAACCTATTAGAACTTCAGCCCCTCGTTCGAATGGCTTCCAAACGATATAAATTATTTTATAAAAAAAAATAAAAAAAAATTGTTTAACCGAAAATATGCAGCGTTTTCACTGATTTGAAATAATGATTGTAAGCCGCTTGCTAGTTCATACTTTTTCAAACAAAGTAATGACTCGTTACAGTGGTGATTGAACTGGAAGAAAAAATGTAGCGTATGGCACGCGGATTGAAGCTTCACCTTTCTCTGAAGTAGCTCCAGTGGTCGTTTCTTTATCCTGTGTCATCGGTGTAGTTGGTAGACTTGTGATCAAGGAAGCAGTAGTCTCAGATAGATCTGGAAACCAAACACAGGTGTATTTATCTTTTCATTATTTAAAATATTTAAAAAATAAGATTAGGACCACCATTGGCAAAGAAATGCCTACCTGTGTCATAGCTACGTAGACAACAGGAATAGTATTGAAAACAGTTGTCCATCAACTGTGCTTTAGACTGGCTTTTGATTTCCCAATCCGGTTACAAAAAGTTGCAGAGGAATACAATTTCCATGTGATCTTACTCTCAGGTAAAATATGATTCGAATTAATGGTCAGGTTCACTATGTTTTATCGTCCAAAATCATGGTGGATTGGCTAATTTATACATTTTTGAAACGTTATTACATGGAAATTCTGAAACTCAATGTTTACATTTGCGGTGATACCTTTTTGGCCGCCATTTTGGATTTTCAATGTACCCGCCATAAAAATATTCTTAAATATATTCTTTAAAAATATTTTTGAGGCATCAACTCTTCAAATTTTATCATGTTTTATGACAAAAATTCCAAAATTACTTGGGACTGTCGGCGAGATTCAGACTAACCAAGATAGCGGACAAACAGAATGGCCACCAAACTGAATAAAATATTTCCAAGAATTGTGTAAAAAAATTGCCGGTTTCCACATTGCCCAGTCATAATGATGTAAATTAATGTTTTATAATTAAGACTGATTTAAATTATTTCAAGAGAGTACTTGCCAGCCAGTATGGCGGAAAAGCACCGAAGAAGTAAAAACAATACAGTAACCCCTCCCCCCTCCCAAAAGAAAATAATTTAAAAAAAAATGCAAAAAAATCTCAGAAAATAATCATTAAAAATATATTACGAATGAAAACCCTAAGTACCTTTGTAGCAAATTGTGAATAAAATTCAAAGCATGATTTTTGAATCTTTATGCTGGACCCCAAAAACCAATATTGCGGAAACAACAAAATGGCCGCCAATATAACGATCATAACGTATAAAAATAATCATTAAATACTTTTGACACGGTTGCCCCTAATATCTGGCCATATTTCATGACAAATGATCTAAAATGATTTTTTCAGAATACTTCTTTTGAATTCAG
>WURT03000025.1:677062-687135 GCA_009936505.3 Holothuria glaberrima
AGATGGCACGCGGATTGAGGTTTCACCTGTCACTGAAGTAGATCCAGTGGTGGTTTTTTCATCTTGTATGATCGCTGTAGTTGGTAGACTTGTCATCAAGGGAGCAGTAGTCTGAGATAAATCTGGAAACCAAACATAGGTGTATTTACCTTTACATTATTTAAAATATTTGGAAAATTAAGATTAGGACCACCGTTCGTTGGCAACGAAATGCCTACCTGTGTCATAGCTACGTAGACAACATGAAGATTATTAAAAACAATTATGCCCATCAACCGTGGTTTAGACTGGCTTTTGATTCCCCAATCCGGTTAAACAAAGTCGAAGAGGAATACAATTGCCATGTGATCTCACTCTCAGATTAAATATGATTCAAATTGGTTTTACATGTTTCGAGAATTGCTCAATTTCTTCAACGAAAGAACCATGTACTTAATATTGACAAACAAGATACATTGAAACAAAATAAAATCAAAATTGGAAAAATACTTAAGGTTGATGAAGTTGCAGGAACATGGATCGATGTCTGTTCTTCCAGTGTTGTACTTATAGAACTCGCTGTAGCTGAAATGTTCCTCGATGATGAATCAAGTGTTTGGTTTCTCCAGGAAGTTGATGGTATTCTTCCAATAGCTGAAATAATTGTATTATAGTGTTCTACTTCAAGTAAAATTTGGATTCTAGTAAGGCTGAAAGTTGTGGTGTAGTTTTTCTCTAAACGTTTTAATGTTGGGGTACTTTGGTTTCTTGTAAGGGTAGTTTACGTTCATATATGGTGAGCTTTAACACATCATAAACAATAAAATTGACCCTTGACGAGATTTTGTTTGCAGAATCTTGTAGTTAACTCAACATTAAGTTTGCATACATACACAATAAATTTTAGAATTTCAATTTGGTGCATTACATCCCGAAATTACCGATACTTAATCTCCAGTTCGCAGATTTTTCCTTCACCTGAATCTCATCCATATTTAATAATACTGAAATAATTCTTTTTTCTGCTTCAAATTCCTTACTTCAATTTAAGTAATCATCAAAGAAGACGCTTTTGATTGATACGGAAAACTTATTTGACTAAAATATAAAAACGAGGTAGCAAAGAATGCAACAAAGAGGTGCAATAATAATCTCACCTACTAGGTTGAATTGATTTGGTTAGTTTCGAGAATTGCCTAATAACTTAAATGAAAGAAAATAGAGTTCACCGGTGTAACATATTTCTCTGGAAATCTAACTTCGAAATGTAGTACATTTTGACAAATAAAATACATTGAAATAATATGTGACCAATTTTAAACAATACCTATGGTATGGTCGCAGGAACATAGTTCGATGTCTTTCTTTCTAAGTTATACATTTATAACTCTCTGTAGATGTGTTCCTCGATGAAAAATAAAGTGCTTTGCTCGTTATAGAAGAAATTGGATTTGTTGTTGTTGTTGCAGCTTAAATGATTGCATATTGTAAAATACTTTCATTTTACTCAAAGTACACTTTTCCCAAGTTAAACTACGGTTGAGTCTTCAATGGAATATTAGAGGCTTTTCGATTTCTTTTACGAGTAAATCACTTATTCGAACATTTTACTTCAACATGTCATAAATAATGGAGGAAGGCTCCAACAGAATTGTTTGCAAACTGAAAAGCGTTGCTGTAAAGGCGGTATGTTTACTAAGCTTGACGTTCAGAATCTCAGGAAAGTGACTGTTAACCCGAACCTTTTTATTTGTAGACTGCATTTTGTCTGGTTATCTTTTCATCTGGATATTTTCTTTGTTCATAAATGTTGAAAAAACGCTGTATGATTTGTATCATAATTTCGTTCAGCCCGACATTAAAAATGAACACAATAGATTAATACTTTATACACAGTTAGAAGAACTTACGTTGATTTAGCGGGAAACCCAGCAGAAAGTTGCAGAAAGGAGGATTGCCACAACATGAAGAACAGTTATAACCAAAATTCAGCCCTAAATTGAAAGCAATATTCTGTAAATAGCAATTGGACAAATGCCCCTTTTCAGCCATACAATTTTCCATTGATGTGCATCCGGAAAAGAAGTTGAGAGTACTGCTGGCAGGTTTGAACGCAGATGAAATGTAGCAGGTCTGTTGTAAATTATGTAAAATCAGATACATACGTTAAAGAGATTTACATTTATAAGAAATATGCCCAAATTTTCATGTGGTTCATATTCATGTTAACCACTACCTGATCCAATACATCATTGTGTTCAAGGTAACGTGAGTAACACCAGATGTAGACTGCTTCGATCTCATTACAAAACACTTCATAACCCTTCAAATTATGAAAACAAATGCATGTGCACAGAAATGGAGAGGGCTTAATTTTATGATATGGTATACAGGCAGATTATTCAAAAACTTCAGCTTAATGCACGCCTTATAAAATGACAAAAAACCCTTGCTTACCGGAGTGGGATCTTTGCACTGTACTAAAGAGGAGCACTCTACTGAGAAGATGGAAGTAGCGCATTGTTTTATAACAGATTTGTTGTTCATATTAGTGTAAATGCAATTAAAAGCTGAAACAAAGAACACAAGACATTATATTTTCCTGGAATTGTATAGGATTTTTCAAGCACTTTTCCACTGAATATACTGTAAGGCGTCATCGTTAATTAAAAACAACATAATAGATCTATAAATACTAGACAGATCAAGTGGAAAGACTGAATGCAGGTCTAAATGTACGGTATTAAGAAACCCAGGAACAATCCAACACACTGAAGAGTATTACTTCCAAATTATTAACTTCATTGCACTGGTGTCAGATTACTAACCTGTTTGCAATCACAAGACTACATCAGTAATCGTCAGTTATTTTATCAGCTGGTTAATATGCATTTCTGTTAAACATCTTTAATAGTCTGTACTTAGTAGGGGCCTTGACTAAACAAGATTTTTTGTGTGGGCACGACTAGGGTTATTTTATACTAATAGTATCAAACACATTTTACATTTACGACAGTTTCTTACAAAAGCTGTATTGCAATGACAGTGAATAAGTTATTAACAAAAGTAGTGGAAGGTTTTAGAAATTAATAAGGTGCACATGCACTAAGGGGAGTGAGGTATCTATCACAGCTGAGGAAAAAGGCAACTCAAAACGTCCCTGACAAAAATACATAACATACGCCTAATGAGACATCCGAAAACCAGGACTTTGTTCTCAAACAACAGATAATAAGCTTTTGTTGGGTCTTTAGAACGCCATCACTCTAGAAGCAACAAAACTTGGTCCCAGACCGTCACCATCAATGGTTATGCATGAAATATATCTATGATTATTTAAAGGTTTCCTTAGCTAGGTACCCTTAGCTAGGTACTGTGTTTAATTAGAGATTGGTAGAAACCCTTTTTAACGAATTTATTGTAAACATTGGCCAAACAAAAGCCGGTTTTTGTCCCCTACGAATCTAGTAATATCATGCAATAAGGAAGAATTGTTCAAAGTTACACCGATTTTGGAGTTTATGAAACGTGTAATTGTAAGGAATATATTTATCTGGCTAAAGGGAGTAATTGCATCAGTAACAAACTCGGTCTCTTTCAGTGAATGCCAAGTTGAGAGCCAAAATGTTATCGTAAAAGATTAATTTCGGGATTGTTACAGATGTTGTTTGTCTTTGTGGAAATAAAACAAACCTTTAGGTTTACCTGAGCCCTTTGACACAAGTAGGACCAAATTCACCAGGCAAATAGCTATTCTAGAGTTCTGAAAGTAAAATAAAATCAAGAGCAGATTAATGTGATGAATTGTGTAATTACCTCTTTGTATCAGTTTTATATCAATTATTGTTGACTCTGAGACGGCCAAGGCTACTGCTTCCTTTTACCCCTAGTACTACGCCTACAGTTTTGATAATACCTGCTGCTGATACTCTCTTTCTGCTACTGCTATTATAACTTTTACTATCCTTACTTTCTGGTACTGTTTCTGCGGCCTATTCCATTGTTACTACTATTGTTGCTACTGCCAATAGTGTTGATTTTACTTCTGCTGCTGAACTACTAACACTGCCATGATAATGACGGTACTGTTAATGCTACTGTTGTTTTCTAATATAACTACCACTGTCCCAGCCACTGCTACCGTTACTGCAGTTTTCCTTTTTATGTTAATTTGTGTATAAAGAAATATTTTCATGTAACTATCTTGTATGGCTCATGCGTTCCTGCTAAGGTATTTGCAATTTAATCGTGGGATTTCTAAACCTGAATCAATGAATTTTCCGAACCAATTTTCCAAAGTCATACTAGCGATGTTGAGTATTTTTGCGCTTTATTTTGTAAATGTCTCAGTGTCGTCCAATATTATTCCCTTCCAATCTATTGTTATGGCCTAAGTCTGCAGTCTTCCTATCGCCAGAATCATTATTACCTAAAAACGTCTTCTTTTACTTGTTAGAAGTGTTGTTCAGATACCTCCAGTGACGACATGAAGAATGTGGCTCAGTAACAATGTATGCTATAAAAGTTTGAAGAGTCAAGGAACTTTACTGTCGAGAGTATTTTGTGAGCCTCATGTATTATGGAAGTTCTGTATGTTCAGTGACTACAACTTTCCACCTACAGACCTGTGTCCTTGCAACTCAACTCACCCAAATAACTTTAACCTTGCGACTATCCTGTGCAGGGGTACATACCTTAGGGTAGTTTTTTTTTTTTTTTTTTTGCCAGTTTCATAGGTATGTCCCTGCACATTTTCACATATTGTAGGAAAAGAAGATGACATCCTATTTTCTAGCCCAAATGGTTTTATGTTACACTTACAAAATAAAAAAGACGCAAATTTTTTCATCTAATTCAAGCTTTACAATGGTTCAAATGCAATAAGTGATTTACGATACCTAGAGATACTAAGTATCATAAACTGACACTATATGCTTCTAATGTTAAACGACTGTACAACTCAATATGTACAAAAGCATTAAGTTTTGGTGTCAAAATACTTACTGTTAATGATGCCATCTTGACAGGAACAGGGTGTCTATGGTGGAACGTTTGGATATAGTATTAGTTGTATCTCCCAGACAGATAACACCTCTGATCCAGAAACGAACGAGAGAGTGTTGCTTTAATCTTTAAATGGAGAAAGTCTTGAACGCCCCTTGATGATCTCTCTTTGAAGTTGGTTTAAGGTAAATTTTAGATTAACCTACCTTCTTTCCACGTGACTAATTTTAAAGTTAGATATGGATCATTCCTTGGTCTATTCTACTTTCAATCAAAATACGGATTATTTTGTTTGAGACAGAGTATGCTCTTGTCAGTGACATTATTACATGTCCTGAATTTTATTCTAACGTGCATTTTTTATGCTGTTGCAATGTAACAAGAAGACAAAAGATAGGGTAAATGGAAATGCAGAAAGTCAATCGTCGAATTAGTGATTAACGATTCCATGTAGGATACGTCTACAGTTACGACAAATTTTGTATTGTTCTTATTAGGGACACCAAGTCACAAACTTATACAATGTATTGATCGTCCCAAATAGCTATCTTTGGCTCTGACCAATAGTTCTACTTTACATTATCGATTTGTTCTACACTTTGAATTATATACATTATTGTCCATCAAAATACGACTTTTATGTACAATTAACCCATTGTATGTTAACTGCGCAATATTTTATTGACAATGCATGTCATATTTTTATGTAAACGTATTGTTTCTTCTATTTTTAGCGATTGGTGGAAATAATGCTAATTAAGAAAATTGACAAAAGATCGTTCACATTCGGATAGTTATACCTTCACTCTGTCATACTAAATACACTAGATGCAGAATTTTCTACCCTTGTGTGTGACTTAAAGAGTAAAGCTTTGACAATGTGGGGAGCGTCACCACCAGTTGGCGCGTAGTAAAAATTTTGGCCCCAAATTCTTCCAGGATTTGAGGCATAGCACCTTCCTTGCCTGATAGGTTGCATCTGAAAGTTGTTTCTATATTCAGACCTCTTATTGTAGAAATAAAAAGATAAGGGGTGAACTAATTGTTAGGTCTATTTTGATTAGTTGCTTACATACTATACAAGTGACCTTCAAGAGCTGGCGATATGTAAAAAATAGGATACGTCTTCCTAAATGGTACGTTAAAAAGAAAGTGAAACAGACAGAGTTTTGTGAGAAGCCGTTGAATCTTGGGGTGCTCCCTTGAAAACATTGGCAGTGTAGAACTGTTCTACCAATACTGTGTTCCTTTGCAACCAGGTCCATGCTCAAAGAACGACATGAGTTTCAAGGTGAAAGCGCACATACCGTGTGAAAAATTTAGAACTCTGAAGATGCTTTATGACAGAAAACAATTTAAACAGGCTACAATTAAATGAACGGTTTCTTCACCAAGGTTCCTTATGGAGCTTGGTCCAAGAAGAACCTATGGACACCGAAAAGTACCGTGGTTTGGAAGAAACGCATATGCCTTTCATCGACTCTCCCATTGACAAAATTTACCGGTGAAAGCAGGGGGGTGTTTGGACCTCCCTGGTGAAAGGAAGAACGCAGCTACGACACTCTTGTTCACGCAATTCTTAAAGTTGGTGGAGAGGCGAATCGCGTCTGCATTCTCCAATGCACGACACTTGAACAAAAATAAGAACAGGAGAATCCAAAACCGAAAATTGTAGTTGCGTGCTATGAAACGTCATCTGGTTCTAAATAAAGTTTGCTTGATTTAAACAAACTATGTACATAAATGGATAAGATGCCTTCCAAAATGTATTATTCTTCTGCAAAATTATTCAAAAGCTTAGCCCAGGGAGAACACCTCCCCGCTTAGCCACAGAAGAAATAAAATTTATATGAACTTCAGTTGTAAATAGTTTCTTCTTCATTCGACCATTTGTATTTCTTCAGTCAGCTGGGGTTTCAATGTTACTTGGATTATGGAATATATATATATATATATATATATAATATGACTAGGAAATAAATGCTTCATCTTCATTCAGGTGCATCAGCTTCACATCCCTGCCACCAAACTCTCTAGTCCAAACCTCCTAATATCCTAGTTTGTGGCAAACAAAGGTCGAATTGTTCTTCTTATCTGGATTGGATTTAAGGAATAATAATAAGCTTTTTTAGCATTTTACTTTTTTCATACATTGCAATTAATTAGGTAATAGTATAGTTGGCAATTTCGAGCCATCGTTTAAGATTTCCCTTAAACCTTTTAAAAAACCTTGATTTCTTTTGTCAAAGAAGCAGTTTCAAAGATATTTTCATGTGTTATCTTAGCACAATAAAGTATTTCTGCTGCTTTGAGTGTAACGTTGTGCATAAAAATTGAAGACGTTAAAAATCAAAGGTCGAAGGTCAAGGTCAAAAGCTGGACATTACAAGCTTGAAAATTCCTTTAGGAATGATCTGTATGTTATTTCATAGCAGCTGACAGCAGTTTTTGGAACATGGAGGCATAGCAACCACATTTGTACTTGCCAGGTTTGTAAGAGATAAATATCCCCTTATAGTCTGGATTGTGCTGAATCATATGTGACACGGGCCCGTAGCCACGGGGGGCATTTCGGGGCAATGACCCCTAAATATTTCTGTCCCCAGATGAAAATTGAAACTGCATAATAATTAATGTGGTGGAATCTTTTATGCCCCCCAATCACAACACCCGCCAATCACAACACTTGCCCCCTAAAAATGTGAAGCTGGCTAGGGGCCGATGGTGCCTGTCAAAGCGTGCCAATGCGTGCCATTGCGGGACAATGTGGTACGGTAGACGTGAAGGATGATCGAACAATACTTAACCTATTCGTAAACAAGAAGTGCCATTGCATGTCGACATGTGCCAATGCGACCCTTTTGGCCAAGCGCATTGCGTACACAGTGCTTAACTTATGCGTCTACAGGGTGCGAACAAACAGGCTGCAAACGCGGTTTCAAGCTCCGCAGCGAAGCACCGAAATGGCACGCCTTGCCACTATGCATTGCGAAGGCAAAAATCGTGCCAGTGTCAGGGTAGTATTTCTCCAGATTTAAATAAGGAAGGCAAGAGTCACCTATAACTTACATACTAACTTAATACTAAGTAAAGCCTCAGTTTTACTCAACTGTCAGTTACATTCTGAAACACATAGAAATGTTGCCCCTTTAAAATTGAAAAAAAAAATGTTTTGTTCTTTCCAGCTTCTTTGGCCTATAGAAACAGTAGGCTTTGGGAATGAGTTCTCTGGCGAATGATTGCTTCTTTTGCGAAAGATCCAGTTCTTGAGACTACGATCAGGCTCATTAAAATTCAAATAAATTCAGTGGAGAACATATCCATGTGTATACAGAGGGCGCTATACAATTGACTGCATAACGTAGTAACTTCATTGAACTAGTACACAAAGGTAGTCATTGAAGGTTGCATTCTTCCTCTGAATAACCTCTGGTAATCTGGAAATTACTTAAAACATTGTACCAACTGATGATATTTACAACACTACTTCGACGAAGATCAATGATGCAAGTTTCCTTTAAACATTATTTCTAAACGATCGCATCGCAAGATGCAAACAGCGCAGAAAACTTTTGAGCACAGCAACATAGAAATCTTTTAAGGAAATGTCACAAAATTATACTCACAATCAGAAGTATATCTTTATCTTAGCATGGCTGCACTGACATGAATGTAAATTCGTTGTCATTGACCCAAAGTTGCAGAAATCTCACTTTATTTTTTATCGACACATGCACTCCAAGTTCCTCCAAACATATTAAGGATGTCGCACAAGGTGTAAACGTTTCGTGAAGCTTAACGTTCTTTCAAGAAAGTTGTGTGTAAAAGGTCATCTTGCGTTGTCAGAGACAATTTAAGACCTGTGCCCTCTGAACTAGGTCTAGCGACTTAAAAGGTCTGGGAAACAGGGACGGCGCCAGGGTATTTTGATGGGGGGCAAAAGGATGGGATGAGTCATCACGGTCCGGGGGAGAGGTCTAAGGGGAGGGGATTCCCCCTCACATTTGAGAATTCTTTGTTAATTTAAGGTTGCTTTTATCTATATACATATAACAATTTCAAACAGAATTAAGTTTTATCAATTTGATACTTCTAACATTTTAATAAGAAACTAACGCGCTAAGAAATGAACTGCTAAGAGGAAAAGCAAGCGTTCCACGAAATCCTTAGATAATGAGACTTAACTTGGCAATATTACAATTGATATCTACTTAGTCCTACAGAAATGATAACTTATTAAATATTTATGTGAACAAGGAAGTTACTGTGGAAACAGTCCCTTATAGTATGTATCACTATATCAATAAAATGTGCTACATCGTAGGACATCTGTACACAGTAGCACTATATTATACTGTGACAAATTGGTCGCATATGCTATTGTGGATTATTTAAACATGTCTCTTATGAAGGTAATGATCTTAACGTCAGCGATAGCCCACTTCACCTCTCGTGGTATAAGTGTAGGTTTTAAGAACAGTGGTGTTTGAACATGTTTGTAAACCTGACAAGGCAGTAGAATATATACCACGATAATGCTAATATGATCAAATCATAGTCACTTGACCACTTAATACCACTTTTCCTTCAACTGTCTCAAATGGACGAGTTGCCCTTTTTCCAAAGTTTTATCACTGTTTATCTAAGAGAACTCGGACAGAAACCTTTCGACGACCTTGGGGGTATTTCCATCCAAACATTTCCTATAAAGGCTTACATTTTGTAGCTCTTGGCTTAGGTACCACTAGAACATTAAATGTAAACCGACTAAAAAGGGCCCCAAAATACCATGTCGACCCTATCACCCCTCCCTGATACCTCCAAACATTCACACACACGCACACACACGCACACGCACACGCACACAGGAGGTTTTACATACAAATCAAAGACCTCATTATTTTCTCCTTTGTATTAGCTTCCTTTACCCTAGCCTTAACAATAGACTGTCTATTGTTGAAACTTTCGAGGACTTCAGGAATCTATGGAATTTCTTTCAGAGGAACTGAAATCCGTTGTTTGGGTCAAACAAACGCAAACAAACTGAATGCCAAGCAAACTCACACGCACACGCACACGCACACGCACAC
>WURT03000025.1:698220-718965 GCA_009936505.3 Holothuria glaberrima
TTCCAGTTGTGGCTCACTGGCTTGTTTTCCCTTACTCCATTGCTTATGCGGAGCATCACGCACAACGGCAGAAGGTAAAGAAAAATTGTGAAAAGTAATTTTAAACAACAGAAAATTGAGATAGAGAGATTGCCTAACAGTAACTAAGGCCGTGGCCGGCTCGACTTATACCAATTGGTTAGAAACTGGGCCGTAAAACTTCATTTAACTAACTTACTAACTAACAGTAACTAAGGTATGCTGTGTTTATGCTACAAACACATGGTAGCTTACATCATCATTAAACTATTCTGCAAGCCCATAGCCAGGGGTAGCAGGGGAGGCTCAGCCCTTCTTGCCCCCTGGAGAAGTCTTTGCAGCCCTGAGCTCAAAAAACCATTGCCTTTAATGCACTTTAGTATATCTCACCCCTGCCCCTTAATTTTTACTACAAAAGTGTAAACTAAAAAAGTGTAAACTTGTAAAAAGATCACGTGTGAAAAACAAAAGAAACCACACATGTTCTTGGGTGACAAATCTGCATATTTGGAACCCTCTGAATACAGGTTCGACACAGGTTGACGCACCTTTTCTCGCCTTCAAGCTAAAGCCATAGTTTTTTTTCCTCAGAATTCTTTGTTAATATTGGTTTTAACTGCCAAATTTTTCGCATGTCAAATTTGTGACAAAGTTTGTTAACTGGTCCATGTGAGTAAATTTCAAGGTGAAAACACAGGTTTCCATGCAAAATACCTGAAATAAGCCATAGCAGACACATGTGGAAATCTTTGAATTGGGAACTAAGCGTCAGATTTTTTGTAAGCCCCCGAAAAAAAGTTTGCCACATCTCATCTGTTGCATAGCTGTTTTCTGATTCCACCAAAATGTCTGCAATTGAACAATACCCTTGTTTGTTTCGGTGGGTAACTATTAATTAGTGAAGTAGAGTACCTAACAAATAGACCCCTACACTACCCCCCAAGTCCTCCCACCTCCTCCTCCTCCTAGTTCAATTTCACTTAACTTCTTAACACCTCAGAGCTACCCCACACAGTCAGTACTTTTTTCAGTTGTCTATTAGTAAAAACATCTGCAAACAGTGACCATAGTTACATACATAGTTTTATGTACAGATAAAAATAACTGGTCCTTGTATAAAACACGATAGACATTAACTTTTCACATGATTTTAACAGATTATTCTCACTCTGAAAAAGACAAATTACAAAATATTTTTACTTACCTAATGGAATTTCTAAAAATACAATTGCTATAATGAGTTGTAATTCTGTCAAGGCCTCTGACTTTTTTCTACAAGGATTCACCTAGACATTCCCATTCATACACTTTCCAAATTCACTTCAATACCATAATATTTTTACCACAGAAGTTTTTAAGTCTATTTTGAAGTGTAATTAATTCTAGTTTTGACTTTCACGAAATGATTCACCTTCAGAGAACAGGGTTTCAGTTCCTTCACTAAAGTACAAAGGTCTTGCTGTGTGAATTCTTTGACCCACATATACCAGTCAGTAGAATAGACCAAGTATCCCCCTTCTCCACCTCAGTCTCATCTACATCTGTTGTCTGTCCTGGTGTAGCAAACATATTTACGTACAAATGTTCTGAAGGACATTTCGTAAAAATGTTGTAAATATGGTTTCTACTTGTTAAAAGCACTCTGTGACTGTTTCCATGGAAACGCACTGTTAACCAAAGGATATGCCAGTACTGAACTGTATCCCATTCTGATTCTGCTCTTCCCATCTACTGGCACATCTAAAACTAAAACTTGTCTCTTGTCCAAGTTCTATCATAAAATTCCAAACACTAGATACTTTTTCATAGAGGGCAGGTATTAGCTATTAGGGAGTTCACGGTTACGTCACTGGTTGGCATTGGTTGGCATAGAGCATGCGCAATAAGAAATGCGTGTATTTTCGGTGTTGCGCGTGTAAACGCTTGTTCGATTGCACGCAGAAAGTAGACGAATTGGAATCTACTTTGCATTGTGACGACGGTGTAAAGCCCGCCTTACAAACTCTTTTACCAAGACGCAGTGACGTCATTGTTGTAAACAGTGAATGAGTCTATTCTATCTAGGGTTCCTATATAGAGGGTTCTCTATATAGTCTATATAGGAACCCTTGATCTATCCCTTACAGTCATGTTTTGAATTTTGTTGAAATAATATATATTTGTCATCAATGTAAAGCTGACGAACTGAAGCTAATTCTAATATTTTTTTTTGAAAAAACTGTATACTTTATGAATGACAGGCTGCTAATTTTGCACAATTATTTAAATGGATGTGACCTACGGGGCATTTAAAATTTGGTCCACAAACTAGCGACATGACGTATTTAAGTCATTTTTATTTGAGAACTAGTGCACCCTTCCATAAATTTGGAAAACAGTTCTTCTTTCACCACATTAGTTAGGTTTATGCTAGTTAGGCAGATTTCAAAAGTGAGTGTCCCGTGCATCACAATTTTCTGTCTAATTTTTTTTTTATTTGTGAGGGAAAAAACCAATATTTTTAAAAAATATTTTGTGAAGTTCTAATTTGTGATAGTATTCAAAATATTGTTGAACAAGATATTCTTATTTTAATTCATGCAATCTTCATAATAAAATTGAAAAATGTGAAGTGCAGACGGAATGTGACGTACAGGACAACAGCATACACTAAATTTCCGCACCTATCTGAAGTCATTCTCAACACTAACATGAAAGCAGTTTGTGGTTTCGATAATCATCGGGTAGCATGTTTGAAAAGAAGCATATTGCAAATGGTCATTGTTCTCAGCATTTCTACAATTTAAACTTCAATATAGACACATTTAGGCTGAGTTTTGATAAAAATTTACTAAAGGCCCTCAGGTAAGGAGCATGTTGCGTTAAATAAATATTGCAATTCCTGTCAAGTGGTACGGTACTGAACCTTAAAATACCATGGAACCATGGAGTATTTGCTAGCGATTTTTGGTTGAACACTGTACAAGGGGATAAGGACTATTTATCATTTACGGTATTAAAGTACAGTTAAATAGGCTAAGAAATTCTAATTAAGATTCGGACATTAGAGCAGAATTTTCAATCTCCAATGCTGTCTGTATATGATAAGCAGACATCATTAGACAAAAAAGACTGTTGGAGTTTTGACCTGTTGTGAAGAAAGCACGTACTGTTATGAGTGGACACCTTGTTGGTTTTAAGGAGGAGAAGGAGAACGGGAGTTTATAAGCAAAGATGATGCACGCCCCCTTCGGGTTCACTGTCAGGTAGGTCCTCACACCAAATACCTTGTTACCATGTTACACCTGACATTAGTATGAATACAAGGAGTGTATCTAATGTGGTTAGCTACAGACAGTGCTGGACATGAACATTTCAAGGGGCTTGTTGTGTTGGTTCATGAGATTCATGATTTCGTTTGTCATATCGGATAAGTTTTACTCACATCTTGATCATGTTAAATGGGCAAACTACGAGATTCTGAATATCTAACACAACTAAAACTGCAATGATAGGGTAATGAATGATTGAATCATCCATTAAAAATCCGTGACCAGACACTTTTTCCATTAGGTAGGCTATTGATCATATGCCATAACTGTTCAAATACAGCCAATGGGTGAAGCCTATACCAATTTGATTGACAGGCTCTCAACTCCTTGTACAAACAACTGCTATGATCAAGGCTACAGTTGTAGATACACGATGTATTTTTCATAGAAGCTGGTCTATCAAGGGCTTAGGCGAGCATCGCAAACTACAGGCTCTTAAGCCCATACAAACTACACATTTTTATGTTTTTGGCAACTGGAAGTGATAAATTAGCCCATGAGGATAATTTAAAGCATTGTCCTTCAAAAATTTCCATCAAATTCGTCACAAACAAAATCAATGTTAACTCAATAAGCCCCTTTAAGTTGATATACTGTAATTTGGCTACTGTATTTTTTCACTTTCAAGCTGTTTCTTCCCTTCTGACTTAAACGCTGTGTGGGTATTTCCTGACTAGTTGCTGATGGTATATATCAGTGTTTGTCAAAACTGGGGTCTGTGAAATTTGTCTGAGGGTCCATGAGGGCAAATAGCTCAGTAGGGGGTCTATGAAAGGCTTCGTGGCAATTGTTCCTGCTTAAATGTGAAGTTCAGACAAGTATTCTGTGCCTTGCTGTAATGCAGTCAAGTCTATTTTTGTGACAGCATGCTTCGCTTGTCACGAATATTGGCAATTACATTATTTCTAGTGTTTGGTCTATTAAACGTGCTGTTTACATTTCAATTCTTAAAAGTGAGTGTCAAATGTTATGTACTAGGAAACTTATTCAAAGTGAAAGAATACTATTGAGAGTTGTAAAGCTTACACTACTGACATTTTGCCAGGGTTTAATGGTGCACTTTGGTGACATAATGGTAGGATTACATGAGGGATATGTTGCTGTCCCCTTTGATCCCTTCACTTAGTTCCCCACCTACCCGTTTACCCCATGGCCTTGCCATCATATTTGTGGATTGAGGGATGTCTCTTCAGCAAACTCTAGAGGGCCTAATTACCCCCCTCCCATTCCCCTATATTTTCTAAGGTTACTTTTAGTGTAGGGAGTTCATCTGCACTCCAGCTTTCATAAGTGTATAATTCTTTCATAATAAATATTACCCATTAAACCAAAACCTAATTTTGACTGACCAAGAAAGAAGCTTTATGATTTGTGCATCAAATCTTGTGTTGCATCACAATGCTTTTTTCTTTTGGGGTGGGGATGTTGTGGGGTTAAGAAGGGTGCATTTAAGACAATGAGATGTCGGCCTACTATCACCGGCGTATCCAGGGGAGCCCAGCAGGCCATGCCCCCCATTGAAAAATGAGGAAACATAAAAAAAGCGAAAAAAGAGGAGAAAAATTCTCGGCGCCACTGATTGTTATAACGTCTTCATTTTGGAAAGAAAATTGTTTCCTATGTTTACTGTGTTTTTTTTTTTTTTTGTTGTTGGTTTTTTGTCGGTCTATTATCATATTTTCTGAGCATTGTCAATGACAACGATACGTTACTATACATTTCCTTTTAACAATTTGACAATTGAATGTTGTAAAGCTTACAAGTGTTTGACCGCTTTAATTAATGAAGCAAATGCGTAACTATTCATTCATTAATTTGTGCATTCTTTCCAAGTTGACGGAACGGAAGAAACGAGATGGAACAAAGTTGGTCACCTTGTCCGCCTACATGTAAAGCGAGAGCGATCATTGTTAAAATGAAAAGAGCAGAAACAGATCCTTAAAATTTGCAAAATATTTCACCAAATTGCGTCTAAGGGCCCTTAAATATCCAAAAACTTTCCAAAGGGGAGGGGGATCCTTATATACCCCTCCCCAGGACGGCGGTCCGAAACAACGTTCAGCCCCCACCCAGTCGAAAAAACAGCTTAAACACGCATTTGAAACTACACACTAAAAAGTGCTCATAAAGCAATTTGAAAATCAAAATTATTCTTTCAAAATTATAATTTATTGTATGAAATGTTCGCACTTGAAAATTTCTAAAACATGAGATATCAAAAATTGGAATGGTTAAACGCAACTCAAAATACCTAGAGAGTGCCATATCCCGCAATCTGGGAGACATTTTTGTCAAAATTTTCTCGGTTCTCTCCGCGCCAACTCACGGTGGCGCTCCGCTTAGATAGTGTCGGGGCATAGTTTGCCCCCCCCCCATTAATACAGTCCTGGATACGCCCCTGCCTACTATCATCAAACAGTTGACTTAGAAGGAGTCATTAACTCATTCCATCAGTTAACCACCAGGTAGATGGCTTACCAATAGTGATGGTTTTTACAAGCCACATGTCACACAGCATACAAAGTCATCAAAACGATGTGTAATTGAAATGAACATTTCACTGCTCAATTGTTAAGTGACATGTTGCAACTCAAATATAATCATTCTATGGACTAGTGTTGATTCATTATAGGATGCATTGGAAAGAGTGGAAAGGATATGTAGAAATGCAGGCTATTTGGAAGTACATCCATGAAGGGAAATGTAGGCAGGTTAAAAAAGGAGATTTAGCAGTGTAAACTACTATGGCCAGAGGGACAAATTCTGCAGTCTTAACAGTGGGGAGGTTATGTAAAGTATTTCACACGCAACTGCAAGGATTTAAAGTGAATTGATAGTGTCAACCAACATATGGCTGTCATTGGCATAGGTCAGAGCTCATCTCTTGTCATTATATACCTGTAGTGATCATTATTTACGTTCTTTTTTCAGTGCTGAGCTACAGTATCCACAGGTGAACTGCTACATAAATTAAATATTTTTGTGGCTCTTTATTAACATTGACGAAGTTTGAAATGATAAAATATAAGGGGCATTTTACCTGGTGTCATTGGATTATCACAAAATGGTGGAAGAAAATGCCGTGATGTTACCCTAACTATAAGTAAGCTTGGGGCAAGTTGTGGATATCTTTGTATGTGTGCCAAGTATTAGTGGCGTAACTCTTATGGGCTCGGACCGTGCTGAGCTGGGCCCCGACCAAAAGAAGGTCCCGCTACACTGATGCACAGAAAAGCGGTCCCTTTTTGGATAGGAAGTGCCCGTTTTTACTGGGAAATAAAACTCATGCAAGACTAAAAAAGACAATATGCATATTTTTCACGTGATACGAAATACAGACATCATGATCATAAGCTACTCTTTATCTCCTTGTTGTTGCACCGACTGAATCAGAAACGATATTTACACTGGCTGACTGACTGTAAATGACCGTTCAAATGACCTAACCCCAGATCCTCTGCATGGATCCTGCATAATACTTTGGACCTTGAACTTGAAAGGGGGCGCTTTGAGTTCAGGAGTCAAGGGCCCAAGGCTCATCGTTACGCTGCTGCAAAGTATTTATGTCCTATTTTGGAAGAAAATCGCATAGTATCGCCAGTACAGAGGAGTTAAAAAACCATTTTCATAAAGAATAAGTAATTATGGTCCTAGTAAACAACTTTGTGGTACACAATGTTAGAAAATGTAAAATTTGACAAGGAATCACTAGATGATAATAATTACATCGATCGTGATGCACCAAATTGCATCTAAGGTCCCTTAGGAGTCCAAAAATTTCCCAAGAAATGTCAAACATTTGCAGTAATTTACCTTGAAATTATTCCAAGCACCAAATTTCACCTAAGGTAACAAAAAAGCCAAATTTTTGCAAGACATGTCAATTATTTGCAGTAATTTACCTAAAAATACATCCAAATTGATGCACCAAATTTCATCTGAGGTCCCTCAAAATTCCAAACATTTTCAAAGAAATGTCAAAAATGTGCAGTAATTTGCATTACAATATATCCCAAAACGATGCACAAAATTGCATCTAAGGTCCCTCATAAGCCAAAAATTTTCCAAGACATGTCAAATATTTGCAGTAAGATACCTCAAAATTCATCCAGAAATGATGCCCTGAACTGGATCTAAGGTCCCTCAAAAATCCACTAATTATAGCTTTATGGACACCTCTACTTTGTAACCGCAATTTCAATACTAGATTGATTTGTCACTGGTGACTTGAAAATTAGTGTACCCAGACACCTCACGCATAGTCTGTGTGAATATGGCCTTGTGCCTTGAATTTAAGCTCAGCACCGTCACTTCTAGTGTTGCTTATTCTGGGAGAGGCCCTAAACAGGTTACGTTCTTTTATAAAATTGGGGATAAATGAAAGTCTAATTAGTCAGGAGAATTTGTTCGGTTTGGGTAAGATTTGTTGCCTTTAAGCCCATCTTTGCACCTATTTTGGGCGATGCACAACTTCATAAATCTTAGAGTTAACAAAAGTATCCTCAAAGTAGCAAACATGTAAGAATCTACGATGGTGGCCACATACAAAACCAAAAAAAAAAACCTTTTAGAACTGCCTTTTATAGGCAGTTTCACAGATATTAATAAGGTATTGGAGTCCTTCTCCGACTTCTTCTCAAAGAGCGTTACACTTTTGTTTTTCCTTTCTGGTCTACGATCATAAGTATTGTTTGGGCTACCCCCCCCCATACACACACGGACAGGTTTTGACTCCTTCAATCATGGACTTCCGGTAATCCTTGGGTACTCCCATGACTAGTAACTTATGAACATAGCCGTTAACATGACAACAGTTGTTATTTCAACTGGTATTTTCACTAGCGTTGTATAAACTCATCTGGGGAAGTGACTTCAATATCTGATCCTCCTCAAAAAAGCGTGAACGACGAACAGGTTAATTACAAACCATTCTTGCACTAGGTAAAAAAGGAAACAACAGCGTTTGGTAATAAAAATTTGAAGACCTTATAAAGAAAACCTTTGAAACATGAGATCTTATTAGGCCAGATGCTGTGTTACGCACAGGCCCTGGAAAGATTTCCGACAGTTATAGAGCATAACCAGGGGTTCGGGCGAACCCACATTTCCTTGCAAACCATGAACACCTTCACTTCAGAGCCCCCACCCCCCCCCCCTCCGCCTCCCGAATTCGCACAAAATTTTAAAGGGATTGTATACCCTATTCCTAATAGTGACTGGGTTACACCACGATAGGCACGCCCTACTCGTGGTCCCAAGTCTCGGGGTCAGTGACGTACTTATACTGTATTACTGGTTTATTCTATAGACAATGAATTTTTACGCAAGTTTGTAAACAATTTCAAAAGATTTCAAGGGGATTCTAAAAGTTTTAATAGGGATTCTTTATAAATGTGTACAGAATTAGGTATATGCAGCCTTATTTCAAATTTATGAAAAGTCTAAAGAAAGTCAAGGAAAGTCCTTCCATTTTCTGTAACTATATAGGCCTAACAGCGTACTTTTGTTAAGATAACAAGCAAACTTCTTTCACCAG
The DNA here is from genome assembly GCA_009936505.3 of Holothuria glaberrima. NCBI lineage: Eukaryota > Metazoa > Echinodermata > Holothuroidea > Aspidochirotida > Holothuriidae > Holothuria > Holothuria glaberrima. The sequence continues at coordinate 707,086 of WURT03000025.1, forward strand.
TCTGGTTTTCCAAACCACAGTCCCTTTACAGTGAAATCCTGACAGCATCTGACAATCATCGAACCACGAACTCAGCCTTACACAATGTAAACAGCAACTAACCAATATAATTCAGTATTCGTCATGTTATACTTGCTATTTGGAGCACAGGGCGACATATTACGGATCGTTTGTATGAATTTATCTCCGTGCGCCTACATCATTATGTCAAATCTATGCTGTTTCAACGTTAACTTTGTTGTACTTTGTGGAAAGAGTAAACCTTTCTGTCTGTTCCGCCAGTTTGTAAAATCGAAGTTACCCGTGTCTCACTTCCTTCGGAATCTTTTAGGGAATCAAAGAGATTTGGGTCGTCTGCCTTGTCCAAGGTATACCTTTAACCTAAAAGCTCACATCATTTGAACAGACTGGATCATCGTAGTCCCTTCGATTTAATTTGATAACAAAAAGACGTTTCTTCCCGAGGAAATACATTCTTTGTTTATTAAACGTAAGTACAAATGTAAGCGTAAGGATTTTTATTTTGACAAAAATGCAAGTCCTAGTTGTAAACCAAAGAAGTCCATAGCAAACGTGTAATGGTCACTTTTCGAAGGGCCACAATTTTCACCTGAGGCTCATTAGACCCGTAGCCAGACAAGGTACGCAAGGGAGGGGGAGGGGTGAGACAGCGCACAGGGGGTGAAAATATTAGGGGGAGATAAGCTAGAAAAAAGTAAGTTTTAGTTTTTAGAGGAGCCACTCTCTCCTCCACTGGCTACTGGCCTGAGGCTCATACTCCAGTGGTGAAAATACGAGTGGTTCCGTGAATAATTACCTTATAATGGATAGGTCTGTTTAAAAAGCCACAATATCGTTTATGACGTTCTCAGAGCTCAAAGATATAGTTCAGCACTACCAAATAAAAAAATCACACTTAGTTCCCTAATTCAAATCCAAACATGCCCTAAAATATCCTAAAGTCAGTGACATGAACAACTCAAAAAGAGGGTGTAGATGAAAGGACGTACAGATACGCCAATACCCGCTAGACAAAGGAGATATTTTTCTTCGGTGTAATTTATCTCGTTATGGATGGTGGATCCTGCAAAAAGGAAGTTCTCCAAGTACCAATTCCCTACTGCAATGGGTTGGACATTTTCCGATCAGAAACCTCTAAAAACAGCCCAGTATCAATGTACAATCTGTGAGGAAAATGCACGCAGTGCAAAGAATACACAGAGCTTTGTTATCCATGATCAGGCTGCTACAAACTTGTCTTACAATTAGCAACGAATTACCAGCAATAAATGGACAAATATTGAGATACATGGGGTGAAGACAAAAGGGATTTCCTCCACACAGCAAAGTTTTAAGGAAGGCAATATACCCCCTTCAGACGTGATGCAAGGATTTTGCCTTATCGCTGCAATCTCACCAACGGAGCAGCAACTCAAACATAATGCACCAGATTTAGGTCGACACAGTCTGTCCATTCACCGCAAATTGAAGGGCTTAAATGTATTTCGATTGAAGTCATTTTTTGCAATGAACCGGTTAGCGATATGTCTCAGGAGATGTCATCATGATCTAGTTTGTCGGGATACATGGCCAGTACCATATAATAATTGGGCAACTCTTGTGACACGGTGCTCCTTCGATAAGTCTTCGGTCGACGAAGTCGACTGGCAAATGATCTTTCTGTCGACGCAGTGGTGGAGGGGCAGGTGTGAGCAATTTCATGACTTGAGGAATCATGTGCTGTACACTTGATTTGTCAAGCAGACTTTTTATATCCCTCATCGAAGTTTCGCCTCTTTGGTTGTTGTCATTTAATGGAACATTTCCGAAATTTTCCGAATTTTGGGTAATTTCGGGAAGAGTGGAACACTGCCGGGAACGCATATGAGGAACCCCAATCTGACATAAACATTACTGAATTTGGGAATCCCTAATTTTAAAAGAAAATGTATAAATAGTTACCTGAAGTGTTGAAAAAATCGCATATGGGATATGGGGATATGCATTATGGTGAAAGGGTAAAATAGGAGATTAACATTAATACTTCAATAGGCTCAAATTGGCGTTTTCTCAAAACCCTAAAGTCATCTGTATAACACAATATCATATTTATTTACTTTGCCTGAATTATTGGGGGGGGGGCGGCAAAACGATATGTCTGCTTCCCCAACGTTTTGTTTGGGGAGGCAATAGCCACCCCAGCCCCCGCCCACCAGGATCGACGCCCCTGCAAGCAAGCCGTATGAGAACATTTTTTTTTTGCATTATTTTTAGAAAAATCTTCATCTAGTCACCGGATTTGAAAGCCGCTGTACAGTTTCGGACGAAGTAGATCAGAATGACTAGTAAAATGGCAACTCCGTAAGTATTAGCTACTGTGTTTGATGCCCTGAGTTTTACACGCAATCACGGTAATCACACTAAAATCTAGACTGATGCCAGGAGCGTATCCAGGGGAGGGGGACGGGGACGGGGAACGTGCCCCGGGTAGCAGGGGAGGAGAAAAAATGAGAGAGAAAGGAAAGAAGAAAAAGGAAAAAGAAGAGGAAAGAAGAGAAATAAGGAGAAGCGAGTAGGAAAACATAAAAATGAAGAACGGAAGGAAGAAAGAGAGGGAAAATAAAAAATAAGGGAACGAAAATGACGCGTTTGCTGAAATGGTAGCAGCGGGGTAGCTAGGTGCATTACTACCTCTAGATGTTCCCGACTAGCTTATTCAGCCTCAACCAATTCGTGGAGGATACAATCTTCAGCAAACCCGTGTGATGTGAGTCTCAGTTTCCCCTTTTGAGAGGTCCCTGTGGGAAGTGGACATTACTTTCGGCCGGGGGGGGGGGACTGTTTCCAGAATAATAGTGAAAATAAGATCCCCTGCGTCACCGTTCACACTACCGTTCACCCATTTCACTCCACGCTAGTATACAGGGGTCTGGTTGACAAAAACCGACTTTATGTCAAATCATCATGAAAGTTCAGCACGAAATGACGAAACTGACATTTTGTAAATTGAGGAATGGCTGATACATTTAAGGTTATGTACATTTTTTAAAATCCGAGCTTTTTCCTTTTTAAAACCGAGTATATGAAAACCATGAACTGTGACGAACTATTTCCCCAAATGTACGCCTACATTAATCCGTATCTTGCATTCAGTTTCGTTCCATTCATCGGTAATAAATTCTATACATAGTCTAATTGGGTGAAATCGTTAGCAGACATTGCATTTTGACGCGTACTCATGGCCTTTCTTCCTTGCAATACAGGTACTCCCCACATGGTGATTGCATTCTAATTCCCATGAGAGTTAAACGATTTTGATTCATCACAATTTCCTGACTGTGGGATTTTTCTATGTACCAAAATAGGTCGGTCTATGACATAAATTACAAGCTGTTAGCGAATACACCAGCCCGTAATGCATAACAGCGCGGGAGGTCTATAATATTCCCCTTAACAGCAAAATGGTGTGATTATTACATGAAAATCTCTGGAGAGATTCAAAATTGATTTGTATATGCCGGTTTTATTGATTGAATAACACTTCATTATTACAGATCAGCACGAACACCTGGGTCCCATTGTCTGGTTTACGTTCAATTGATATACAGATGACCCTTTTTAATTCGATTCAAGTTAATTCAGTAGCCTAGAGGTGAATTTGAATTATGGGTAGTATAGGCCTAGACGCGCACGCGTGCACATTTACAGTGTGGAACATTGGTTGTCATTCTATAACCTCTATCGAGAGAATCATGGTTGCGAAGAAGAGATCGGTAGGCCTATGTCAATTTTCTATGCTGTTTTCACCCCCATGTTGGTTACAGAATACCAAATTATGTAGGATGGGCATTATAACATCCATTTATTTAACGAGCTAATGGCCTTCGGCAACTTAGGGCCACGTGGAAGGACAAGGCCCCAGTGCAGGCAGGGCCGTCACGACTTGGAACTGTGGGAGGGAGGGTTCCCACCCCTCAAAGTTCATCAGAGCGACGATAATCAAAAAATCTGAAATACCAGTTGGAATTTCTGATGTTTCAGTCTAGAATATTTTTTCGACTAAGCTTTCGTCAACTTTGTAAATATTTTCCAACTAGATCAAGTGAGAATAATACCAAACGTTATTTTCCTCATGTAAAGTCGAATAAAAACTGTCCTTTGTCATCTTTTGAATGAAAAATTTCGTCGCGCTTCGCGCGCATGCGTCGCGGTTTGCACTCCATCTCGTCACCATTATTAAGGCAATTATACATGGAACTATTTTGATCACAGCACTTTCCGAAAAAACAGAGATAAATCCCCAAACATCTGTAGGGGCTTCGCATCAATATGGGATCTTGCAATCGAATTTGTAGCATGATGTGGAAGGTTGAAATTACGTATTTGCCGTTATACATTAAAAAAAAAAATACCGAGCGATTCGCGCGCAGCCGTTATAGGTATAGAATAGATGGTAATTGTTAATACACTTACAACGAAAGAAACATTCTGAAATGTGCTTGTTAGTCCTTCGGCCCTTTCGCAGTACCTATCAGGGAGGTCTACTATTATCACCTTCCTGCACATATTCCCCCTCCTATTCCCCCATTACAGGAAACTGTTCGTCTGGATTTTCGTTCGAAATTGTAAAAATACGATAAACGTGCGTCATTCTCTCTATATCGTCATTTGGACGTCAGGTAATAAGCGTTGTAGTCTAGCGGCGAATTTGAAAAAAAAAAATCTCTAAAAAATTGACCTACCCGGTACCGATTTGTAAAAAAATAGCGGCTATGATAAATCTATTGTTTCAAATGTAACTTTAAATTTTAGATTAGTTGTCACTTTTGAAAAGTTCCAGACCCGAACATGCAAATTTTCAAGGTCAAAGGTCAAAAAGGTAAATTTTTCAAAATTTTAGTCTTTTTGACCCAATTTAATATGAAGATACTTATTAAATGCTGTGGTTCAAAATCAACAATTTAAACAGTCTTAAAGTGCTCAAACTATAATGATGATAAAAGAATTATAAACTGTTTATAGAACGTTTTAAAAGCCTTAACAAAGAAAAATAACGGACTGAGACACGTTGAACGATCTGTTCTCAGCACCTTTCAATTCAATTCTCGACCATTGGTGAAGACTGAGAAGAAAAGGGACCAGAAACTAAACTATGGACAGGTGATGCATAAAATATACTTTTCAATGTTTCCTAAAGTTTTCGAACATACAAAAGTTTTAAGGTCAAAGGTCATAATAACTGTGCATTCTTCTCAAATTACTTCTAACCACTGTTGCCTTGACAACACCCTAGCTCCACAGGGCATTGTGTGCATCCACGCGTGTTTCTAGGTCAAGCAAACCTGTCTGCATGCAATTGTTCAGTTTTATTGATCTTTAGTGTGGTATTATGTGCGTGCAGCAGTAGGATTTCAAAAGTATTTTGGGTAAATTTTCTAACGGTCATATCTCGCTCAATATAAGTCCGATTGGGACAAACTTTGCATCATTGAAGAGAGAATTAAATGGAGAATGCAACAAAAAAATTCATAACTCCCACTTCATTTTTTAAAAAATAAAGAAACTGATAAGACAAAAAACAAAGAAAAACATAAGAAATGACGTCATCTGCTTAAATTTGCATATTAATGAGAAAAAATATGACATCATCGAAATTAACATTTTCTAACCTTTCATTTCATATATAGGTCTTTGTAGAAAATGTTCTTTTAAATTTGGTTAAATCATGCATAGGTTTACTCTGTCAAAAACTGTATTTCCGTTAATCCAAATTAAATACCCTGAAGGTGGAAAGGTTATAGGTCGCACTTTTAAAACTTGATCTGCATTTTAAGTCTTTCCTATAAGGACCCCTGACAAAATCATATGACTTCAAAAAACATTTATTCAGATATTTTAAAGCAACTTTGGCAGGCGAAAGGCCAGGTGGGGTTAGGAGGCCATGTCCCCCTTCGGGAAAGGTTGAGACCCTCGTCTGGAAAACTTTCCAATCTTTTAGGGACAATGCGTGTGTGGAATGAAGTTTTTAATCTACAACAGCGACTGGTCGGCACAACAGCTTAGTTGAGGTACTCTCAAAGAGGGCAACTGCTTCAGTCAAAGCCCCAAATTTTCGGTTTTCCAAGATACATTGCAAACCCACCTTTTACATTTTCTTTACTAAGACACTCAAATTTTCAAAGTCCCTCCAATAGAAATACCAAACAAATAAAATCCCTCCACTAAAAATTTCAAATAACTACCGTCCAAATAGCGCCGAAAAGTTTACTCACCATCTTTCTAGTATAATTCGTCACTTTTGTCCCGGCTTTGGGCTACGTATGGCCTCCGCCCCCTACCCTTGTCAAGAACTTGCCATGCGCCATCCTTGAAATTACGTAGGATATAATGAAAAAATGTATACCATGCAATGTATTTTCGTAGCTGTTTCAGAGATATCTGAATTTTTTTTTCGCTCGTTAGTATGTCTGGAACCTTTGCATTAATTAAATTTAATGTGCAACAGTTACATAACTAAATTAATTGACTTAATTATTTTTTTAATTACAGTACGGTGTTTCTGTCATTGAACTTACTATTTGCCAACATGCACAAGATCAGTGAAAAGTGTAGGTAAACAGTAAATGTAAGTCTAAAAGTTTGCGAACGTGATGGTAAATTTTTCTAAGGCAGGAAGCAATGTTTTGCCCGGAAGGCTTGCAAGTACTGCATTTTAATTCAGCGTTACAAACTGACATGGTAGGGATTTTTTTGTTTCAACACACAATTTTTCTGTTATCTTTTTTTTTTGAGAGGGAGTTGGAACATAGTCCCAATGGAACTTAGTCGGTCTTCAAGTTGTTTATTTTTTTTGGGGGGGTAAATTTTTGGGTGATTATTTCTTCTTTAAAGGGCCTTGATTGGCACATTGTTTCCAGCCCACCGTCATTCCGAAATTAACATTTATCCTGTTAAACTAGTTGTCCTCTCATATCGGGTAAAACAGTGGTTTTGGAGAACATACACCGACGATTCGGTAGGTGTTAATTTTTACCTGCTTTTTTCAAGCAATTAGATTTTTTGTGTTTTCGTGATTTTGAAAATTAATGAACATGAATGTTTTCATGGCATAGTCTTCTCGCCTCTTTAAGATATAGGATCTTCTTCACAGGTTATGCGATGTTCTCTACAGTTACGTAATTTTTCTTTGAAAACATTCCTTTTTAGGAACAATACCAAATACCATTTATTGATAACGAGTATAATTACCTAAAAATGTAAATCATAGGCGTACTAGTCAGGGTCTGTTGAGCTGTAGACCGTGGTTTTGAAAAAAATCCTATTACTCTGGTACATTTTGTGAAAATCGGGACATTGCTCGGATTGTAAGGGTTTTTCGGGTAAACGGCTTAGCGTCTCCCCCCCCCCCCCTCCCTAGAAAATGTCCTGTATACCCATGGTAATTGTTACATGAATTTAAGCATTTTGTTTACTGGTGATTCTAACTCTTATGAGTTGTGTTTGTAGAGCAATAATTAAAACTTGTTTCCCTGTATTGAAGAACCAGTGAATAATTCTGGCTTTGGTCGATGTTGTTTTCAGTTTTGCACATGGAAATGGCAGATATCCATAACAATAGTGGACTTTATTTGGAAAAAAAATCCATTTAAAAAAATAGTTTGCAGTTCTCAAAAATATCCTGTTGAGAAGAATCCAAAGAACCTTGTAGAGGGGCTGTTGATACGTTACAAATTTATGTATGATTTTGTTTTCATTTAAATTCGTAAAGTTATTAAGACAGTGTTTGTAATCACACTTTAATTGGGATTAATAATTTACTATCAGACACATCTAGAATTGTGAGGAGGATATTTAAGAAACAGCTCGTTTCTTCCAAATGACTGATGATTGTGTTTTGTCAAGCAGAATACGTTTTTGCGGGTAAATGGTTAGAGGTAAGATTCATTCAGCTGGCTCGGGGTGTTGGGGAGGAGAGGAGTTGCAACCAATTATTCTTTTGGCCTTGCAACAAACATAAATTGCTTAGCTTAATCAGAGGTTAACCGCATTCAGATATAGCGTAAAACAACCATGTGTAGACCAGTTGACCAATTGGAAGAAAGGGTGCACAGTTCAATAATACAGGTCCATCACTTAGGAGCAATGGGAGGGACCAACAATCATTTACGCCTGGTAAAAACTGTGAGAACAAAAATAACGTTTGCCACCCATGTTAACAGATGTCATGCCTTGAAAATAATCAGTCCCCTCTGGCAGTCTGGGAGCTTTCTCGCCCCCTTCAACACATTGTCTTTCTAAGGGCTTGGATGAAACTTCTAGAGCGCTAATTGGTTCGGTTTTTCATATAAACATTATATGTGTCACTTTCAATTCACAGGTTACTCAAAATGCTTCTTTTCATGGAAAGCAATATTGACCTTCTGACGCAATTAGGGTAAGGTGAAGTGACACATTTTCAAGATGGAGCATTTCACTTTATTATTCTTACATTTGATATGGGATTCGCAGTTTTTATAATGAAAAACATCAGTTGTTCAGTACTACCTTCTCTGCTTACAGAGTGCCTTGCGTTTACAAGAAATGATAACTTTCAAACACTGAAGCGAAACACCATAGTCACATTTTTCGCTAACCTTACCAGATATACATTCTAAATTTGACGTAGTCTGCGTATAGCTGACAAGATTTTACGTTTAGCCGGTCGCTACGATTAACCTTTGAAGCAGAATTTTAAGGAAACCCCTACGTAGTCAAAAAATCGACAGGTCAATTTTTATTCAAGAAGCCCATTATATTGTAACGTAGAGCTTATAACAATCTTACCTTATCGCTATTGAGAGACGGTTTATCTCCACGTGGCAAAACATGCATAAGATACATTAAAATATCATAACGTGTAAATTTGTAATGGGGCAAATAAGGAGAATTTAATGAAAACATTCAATGTAACAAAGTAAATATTTATAATTAACGGTTTTATACATTGATAGGAGTTCAGGGATATTTATTGTATAATTATTCAATATATTTACCACACTAGACTCAAGGAACTTGCCTCCCCATGAATAAAACTGAATGTGAAGCACACATTTATATTGCCAAGATTGTTGAAGTTTGGGTGAAAATTGACTCGTGACCTTTGACTCTCCTGATTACCCTCTTCGGGTTAATTTAAAAAGTGACGACTACTAAACAATGAATGCTGACAAAATAAGGAACATTTTAAGGGTGTTCGTCAACCTTTGCAAAGTGGCTCGGGGGTCAAATTTTAGGTTTTGCCACTAGACTCAAAGTGAAACAAACACTATACTGTATCTTTGTTTTTGTATTTTTGTGTGAAAATAGACTTGTTACCTTTGACACTCCTAATTACCATGTTAAGGTAAATTGAAAAGGTGACAACCAACAGAAAATGAAAGCTGATATCCTAAGGAACATTTTAAGTGTAGTCGTCATTTTTTACAAAGTTGTAACGGGGGGTCGAACATTTTCAGACTTTTCCGCTAGTCTAAGTTGTGTCATTGCCCCCATTTTATATAATTGATCCAGAGATTCCAGGAGGTCCTATACAGGAATCTACCTGCCTTTCATGCACTTTTGTAATACACAATGACGGAACGAAAGGAAAATTTTCGTAATAGTCTAAGCATGTTTCTGTTGACTCCACGCACGTACTTTTGCGCAAAAAATTCCCCAAATAGAAGGCAGTAAAGTAGCCAAAAGAGGGATTCAGGGGGTTTGTTGACAACGTTCTTTTCTTAGGTGAATCTCTTGTTTAACTTAAGCAAGCATTAGAATTCACTATTTTATGGACATTTTCCAGCCATATATGATCAGCTCAAAAAGTGATAGCACCATTTTACATCTAAGTAACCTTAAATCAAATATTTCTCAAAGCAGAGGAGGTCACCGTTAGAACAAACCTCCCCTTAGACCCTTCCCCAAGACGGAAACTTTATGAAGTGACAAAGGAAGGATCCCCACTGCCGAATTCATTAATTATGGACATTTTCCAGTCATATATGATCAGCTAAAAACCGTCCCAAAGATAGCACCATTTTGGATCTAAGCAACCTTTAAATGAACAAAAAAATTTTCAAAAGAGAGGGGATCACCGAGGGAAAGGCCCGGTGAGACGGAGTTCACACACTAAAAGTTGCATTAAGTTGTTTGCCCATGTACAGTGCATTACGTAAGGACTGTGTGTGGAGGTACGAAACCACCCGGTACACATAACACCTAGTGTTATGAACTAGCTGAGTCCAATTCCACGGGGTGCCCACTGTAAGTGAAGATTCTCTGAATCGTCATATGAACCATGTTTTTAATTGAACATTTATGAGCCACTTGGTAGAATGGAGGCCTGACCTTGCTATAACACTAATAATAGCCTACAGTAGATCACAAATCAAAGTAAGCGGAGTATAATATGGTCATTCCAATAACTTGAAGCTTAAAAAATATTAGTCATACTCAGCGCCCAACATAACGAGCATTCCGTCCAGTGAGCCCAAGTTCGATCTAGCTGGCCTTCGATCTAGTAGACCCTGCCCATTTGCACCAACTGCCATGGCCTATCGACAAAATTAAAGGGGAGCGATGGGAGTCACTGCTCATCTTCTCCGATCTCTAAATATTATTCAAAATATTGAATATGGGTGAGTGGGAGGGTACACCATACGTTTGGATTTGGATATTGAATCAACCAAAAGGATTCGAGTCACACTGTCCCCTTGCTGAGTGGAAGAAAAGCTGACATAGAAAAGTAGCCCATGACGTAGGCCATGACTACACGAAGTTGCGAGCGACCCGCATGCCGGAGGCGGATTAGCTCAGCCTCGGCATAGAAGGGGATAATCCCGCTAGATCGAAGGTTCACTAGATTGGAAAACCGCTATTCGAATGAATAGCGTGCTCTGGAGCGACGGGTCCGCCGGACCGAATGTCTGCTAAATCTAAAATGTATATATTCATATATGTATCTTCGATCAAGTGGACATTCGATCTAGCGCACCTCCGAACCAACGGACCGGTATAGAGCACCGCAACTATCATTTGATTCGATTTTAACTTACGGGTTCACGAAGCCACTGAAGGCTGGTCAAGGAACCCTGGTCATGTGATTGTGATAGACACTGGCCATAATTCGCCTTTTCTTTTCGACTTGTGCCCAGACATTTACAAGGCAGGCGTGCATCATACATTCCCATCCTGCTTTCGAGACCGTTCTAACGTCCCCATACGGCCGAAGTGAGTGAGACTACCAGCCTTTGAATCACTTCCCAAAGGGCCAGACTTCCCAGCAGCGCTCCACGAGGAATGTGCTAGTCATGATAAGAGAAGATGAATCCTCTGTTTCTTCAAACAAAACTATTTAGTTAGTCAGTTAGTCGGTTAGTCGGTTAGTCGGTTAGTCGGTTAGTCGGTTAGTCGGTTAGTTGGTTAGTCGGTTAGTCGGTTAGTCGGTCGGTCGGTCGGTCGGATGGTTAGTTAGTAAGCTAGTTAGTTAGTTAGTCAGTTAGTTAGTTAGTTAGTCAGTTAGTTAGTTAGTTGGCTGGTTGGTTGGATGGTTAGTTAGTTAGTTACTTGGTTAGTTAGTTGGTTAGTTGGTTAGTTGGTTGGATGTTGTTGGTTGGTTGTTGGTTGGTTGTTGGATGGTTGGTTGGTTGGTTGGTTGGTTGGTTAGTTGGTTAGTTGGTTAGTTAGTCAGTTAGTCAGTCAGTCATTCAGTCAGTCAGTCAATTAGTTAGTTGCATGAGATTTAACGACACACCAACACAAAGCTGTTATATAGTGTCAACTAGAGTTCAAAAACGGTTTCAAATTCGGTTCAAGTTCAAGTTCGGTTTCAAATACAGTCCGAATACGGTGAAAGTCCTT
>WURT03000025.1:735550-745596 GCA_009936505.3 Holothuria glaberrima
GAGGTTTGATGGGATTTTAAAATGTTGCTGTAGTAAGTGGCCTGAGCGATTCTAATAGTACGATTTAAAATACGTCGGTAAGAAGCAAGCTTAGCTTTAAGCACAGATGTGCGCCTCTGGATGTAGTCCTAATATGTAAGTGGTAATGCTATTTACGTCAGGCGCACGGCTATCGCGAGCACTGTGGGGTATAACAAAGTTTTATTATGTATATAGGTCAAAAGTTAGTTTAAAAATTATGCATGTCGCCCACGAAATTTTGGCGGATTTTAGTAGGCACAGGTCCTGCAGGCTTGTACAGCTAAAACTGATAATGATGCAAGAACGTAATCAGTAAAAACTGAACAAAACTTATCGTTATAGATTCAACTATGACCAGTTTCAACTGTACATAAATTATGACAGTAAAACTGAAATAGGGTTTATCAAGTTCAAAGAAACGTTATCCAGTTTTAAGCACATGGTTTAATCTGTGCTATCAACCATTAGTTTTGCACAGTTTTTACTGATAACGTTCTTGCACCATTATATGTTTTAGCTCTACAGGCTATGGAAATCGGGTGTGCAGGCAGACCATCCACTTTCAGTAAAATCACCCATGAATAGATACAAATTGGTGAAAAATGGCTGGAAATTAAGTCCGTGCGTCTTCTTTTGCAAGGGCTCCAGATTTTTTCATTATACTTTAATTTTAAGAAAAGTTCGAATTTAATTCGACGAGATGAGAAATGAATAAAGTTGACTGATGAAAAAGTAGTTTCGGAGAATGCAGTGAATAAAATGTTTTGCATGGCCAACTTTACTGCACATTACTCAAACATTTAATCACTTGCATCGAAATAAGGTATTCAGCAGCATGTAATACCATTGGGTGGTGTTTTGGAGTAGTTCTTCATTCACAAGGGCGTAGGAAGCGGGGTCTGGGGGTAACAAAATGTGGTGGGCTGGAGCATGCTTCCTCCCTCTTCAATTCAAGGAAGAAAAACCCTTATTTGTTCCCTCTTTAAAAATGTCAAAAACTTGCAGTAATTTTCTTTAAAATTTGCTCAAATGTTGCACCAAATTGCATCTAAGGACTCTCAAATATTCAAAACTTTTCCAAAGAGGAAGGGGGACGGCATTCCTAAACAGCTTTCAGCCCCCTCCCTCAGTCGAGAACAGCTTTCTACGCATATGCTGCAATATTTAAAGTATAGACAGAATCATTGGATTCGTATCATTCTTGTACAATAAGATGCTACTACTAAATAATTACAGAAACAAGGTGAACGTAATTTTGTAGAACCAAGAGCTGATAGCCTGCGTGTGTTACGGTGACACAATTAACAAATTGCCATGGACGGGATAGTCTTTTGTCCAAAGATACAAAGTATTGGCTAATTTTCGTTCAAAAGAGACTACTTAGATGATATTTTGTTATAAACCATAAATTGATGTTGGTTTGGTTCCACGAACCGTCTTCAAATTGATTTTTAGGAAGTGAAAATCTGAAAGGCAGATTTGACACTTTGCAGTCCTGTTGAATGTCGATGGCGGAGCAAACGTGGAATCCATGTTTTGATGCTACGTTTCATTACTTTTTCATCAAGGTCACTACATCAATTTAAGTTCACGGTTAGTTTTTCGCTTGAGAGGATGTCCCTCCTATTCTGTTGCACCTGCCACAGGGACCGACTTATTCCCAAAAGTTTCCATTTTCCTGGAATTTACGTCAAGATGCAATACCAGAAGTCATCTCATAGCCTCCTCGTTGAAAGCAATTGTAAATTAATACCAACAGTCATATCACACTTCAAAGGTGGCAACATCGACTTAATGACTAATACGTAAGATCACCTCTGTTAAAATATTTTTAATTTATCTGTGCTAATCATGAAATCTTTGACCTAACATGGCGTAATCTGATTATCGTGGGGATTTTAGAAAACATTTTTGTCAATTAAGTCAGCGGTATAAACTGCTTGACACAAATTCAGAAGTACTTCTTTTTTTTGAGCTGACGTATAGTAAAACATCGGAAAAGAGGAGTCACAACGGAAGATGTAGCAAGAAGGACATGTAACAAGAATTAGGGAGGAGGTTATGCAGTACATAAGCAAACTAATATTCCGTCTGCCATTTGTTACTTTCGTAAACGGTGGAGAAGGGAGGGGGTGGGGGCAACTGAGACACGGTTTAAGTGTTATTAGCTCAGAGAGCTCTAGACGTGCTTCTAAAACGTTTGCTCGATCAACAATTTCTCTTTCGTCTGTCAAAGTTCAATTAATTAAAATACCAGGAGATGCCTCAATTAGGATTTCGTAACTGCATAATACAATGTAACCACCACGACGATAAGTTATCATTAACATCACTCTAGCCAAAGTTACTGATTACCTTAAAGATGTTGACTTTTAGAAATTCATTTTCCTATTGTTCCTTAATCGACGAAATTCTTGATAGAAAAACAGAAAACAATTTACTGAGATTTTCGGCTTCTTTTTTAGCATTCCGGTATTGGACTGCGATAAATACGAAGCCTTGTATAGCTCATTGGATGAAAAAGTTGCCGAGGAGATGGAAAGATGATTACAATGGGGGTAGGGTGGGGTTATCGTTCCTTTATATTGTGCTTCCATTTGAAGGTATACCAGAATGTTTCAAAAGTATAATACTTGAATGCGTACATTTGAGGCTCTTTGCAAGAGTTTGCTCAGTGCTGTTATTTGTCGAAACGGTTTGAAAATAAGGTGTCGTGGGCAGGATTTTCAGGACCATCCCAGGGTCCCTTTAGATAAAGCATGGCTATGTGAGAAATTTTGTGCCTCTCTTTGGGATCAAACCCTGCCACGCTTGCATTTAGAATATTGTTCTCTCTCAAGAATTGAAAGGTTTAACTTCGTATACTTACTGTACGGTGCCATTGTCTTGCACACAAAGTACTTTTTAAACGATGAGCAGTTAGCTCCGGTCCAACCAGGTTGTTTCCAGGGCCATTGAAGACATGTTCCAAGCTTTGGGTTAGGTTTAAAATTCGCAAAATTCATCGGCGATTCGTCTAACCAACTGTACTGAACATGTAAGTCATCATTGTGTACTGCATTTTCCCTGGTTGCACCAAGCCAAAAGCTGCTTTCTCCCCAACGACGTTTTGCATTAGCACGGATGAAGGCATCCTCTCTTGCAGAATGGATTGAAGTCAGATGACATGGGTTTGATTGGAAAAGACTGTAATTATTGCAGGTCTCTTTGGCAATTGTAAAAATCTCCCTCTTGCTGGCAAAGTAGTAGCAATAATTCTCGAAATAAAGGAACGTTTCACGACACACGTTCATGTTATAAGTATCCATCAGTGCAATGGGATATATAACAAAAAACATGAGAAAAACCGTCTGTCGAATAAGCATACGAAGTAGTAAACGATGCATGATGAATTCCTCTGATCATCAACTGGCAATCAACCTAACGCATACTGCGAACGCCGAGCTATGAAAGCCTCTCCTAAAGAAAAAGAAAGTAATCTCTCTTTTTAAAAATATTAAAAGTTGCAGGAGCTTCAACTGTATTGAAGGGAATCCATGTTGCGGTAAATATATTTACAGTGATTTCAAGTTTCCACAATCCACTCACAGCTTAACGACATACATTCACATGTAAATCAAGAACTTGTCAACTATCTAGACAAGATGCTTGTCACCATTGTTTCTCAAAAGGAACCGAAAGTCACTTTGCACTCTGCATGTAAGTTGAGATTAACAACATGGAACGATAAAGGTGTCGATGACATAACCTATAGTTATCGTTGATTGGCCCAGAAGAATCACATGTCAATTTCATGCAGAGTTATTAATACTGAATAAGCATGAGCTAGTCACGTCAGCTGATGCGCACTGTCTCGTAAGATGTTCTGGTTGGCTGATGGTATTGTATTGTATTGATAGTATCGTTTGTTAAAGGAGCTGGGTAGCCGCCAAACAGAATAAATTCTGGGACCCGCCGACTTCGTTACGTCACATCCGGTTATGCTTCTTGGTTTATCGATTCGATCCGAAATACATTGTGTCTGGTACACACAACTCACAACGTACGTACATGAGTAGTATATTAGTGTCGCATGTTTCAGTACGATACTACTTAAGTACTTTTAGGTCTAACGTAATTTTAGTTTTTGGCCTATGATTTTCTTAGTTAGCCTATAATGAGTTTGATAGTGCTTAGTAAAAACGAATCTGTTACGGGGAAGAAATGGTCCCACATTTACACTGAGAGCTACAGGCGGAGGTTGCTCGTGCTTTTGCACGGACAGCCTCCGCTACGAGACTTCTTACGCTGACACGTTGATTTGCAAACGCAAACAGACGGTTCTGTGCAGTATAACCAATAGCATCTGCTTCTGTTGAGCTTTCCACTAACTCGAAAGGAAAACTTTCTCCCTCCAACATTTTGAAACTGGTCATATGACTCAAAATGAAACCTAAACAATGCCCAGAAACACGCTACAATTACAACAAAATGCTAACACAACCAGATAATCAGTTTTTCGCGGAAACGGTATCAGAATTGTCCAACGTAGCTGCCATGATAACTCAATGTATTGACTAATTGATCCATCGATCAGAACCGTTTCAAGTTGAAACGATACAAAATTGCCCGTGCTAGAAGACAAAGTAACGAACTACAAATTCAAAGAACAAATTGTTAAATATGTAGCAAGTGAAAAATAAAAAAATCTAAGAAATAAAATACGAACGTTATTACTGAATTCCATTGCAAAAATTATTTTAACTGAGAATACAAAACGCATTAAAAGGAATTTTTTCAATATTAGTGTCACACTGAGGGTAAACATCTCGTTTGGTATGACGTGTTTATCTCCGCAGTACGCCACTACGCAGCTCCTTTAAGGTGAGGGATTAGTTAGGAATAAGGGTTAGGGTTAGCGTTAGCCATTCATAAAAATTCTTCGGACTGCACATTCGCCTAATCACGTGGGTCAGGGAACGAAAGCAGCGATATAATATTGTCCTACCCCTCCTTCTTTTCCCACAAATAGGAAACCAATGGCATTCGACCTACTTGTCTCAACTTCTCGTTCAACATATAAAAATTATATCGGGGTCTTCGGATTTTTTTTAATATAATTGATGAACTCAGTAAAATTAAAAACTGTCATTCAAGAAAATAGCTCATCGTTATCATTAGTGTAAGATTTCATTTCAGTGACGTAACTTTGGTTCATGGTGCCTGGGGAAAGAATGGGTTGGGTGTCCCCTGATGAAATGACGTGCACATCATGCAACAGAGCGAATTTAAATTTTTACATTTTGGGTGATTTTAGGCCGTATTTCTGGAGACATATTGAAAGCTTAGGGAGTAATAGGCCAGTTGGGAATAATAGGCCACCTATGTGTTATGTGCCTATCCTAATGTAAATGTATCGTGCAATTTCGAATACACCAAATCTTTCCATATGTCTCTAGAAATACGGCTTAAAATCACCCAAAATGTAAAAATCTAAGCAAATTCATTACGGTACTTTTTCACATCTGCACATATACCAAATGAAAATAGGCTAGGCACATCAAAATGTGCCGCAGGAAGGGCTTTCAACTTTTAGTGACTGGTGAGTGTGAGATTAGAATGGAGACCAGTGACTGGTGAGAGTGAGATTTGCTAGGAGACTACTGACACGAAACACGACCATCGGTTCGCGAGGAGCGTCCCGCTAGGGATACTTGTTGACAAAAAATACCACTAGATTGCAGGAAATGGCACTTCTCGTGCCTCATTACTACATGCCAAGAATTGCCAGTTTTCAGATGTTTCATGTTCCTGGAAATTTTTAAGGAGACGTGATCAGTTGGAGAAGGAACTCAGGTTGCGTAATAGCTGGCGTTTTACCGACACCTGACACATCGTTTGCGTTATGAGTGGAATTTTACATAATGTTGAGACATTACGTGAAAAACTTGTGATTCATCGTAAGAGCGTGAGATTGCGCTGAAATGCGTGACTCTCACGCCAAATGCGTAAGAATTGACAGCCCTAAAAATAAGTCTTCGCCTTTGCAGGGGCCTACATTTTCCTTTTTGTTATGAAGTGATCGAAGTCAGCTCGAATGCTGTACACCGGGTAGGAGTTAGAACGCATATTATAACTCCCCCGTTTAACTGTTTTGGCTTGGTTTATTGAGAGCGGTCAACCTATTTACAATATGAACATTCAGCCCAAAGCGGACATTTCGATAACAGTATTAATAGATATCAAAAGCTATGTCCAGAACTTGATGTCTTCTCAAGATTCGATAGTTATGGTCAAAAGTGTACTACTATGCCAAGCCCAGGTGGGGAAAGGTTTCCACTTATAAAAGTCCATTGCAAACAAAGTATCATCGTGGGTGCCGGACCCGCCGGTTGCCCCCTAACCCGGGTGCCCGTGGGGTCGATTCCAGTTACTCAGTGTAGGAGATTTCATACAACTTCATATTTCATGCAGTGGCGGATCCAAGGGGGCGCAACAGGCGCCCCCTGGGCAGTCATGAGTGAAAAAAAAGTTGAAGCATAAAAAGAAAATGTTCCAAAAGGTGTCAAATCTAGCACCATTTTGCATCTCAGCCCTCTTCCATAAGCAAAAATTTTCGAAAGGGGGCAATCTTTCCCTTAGGCACCCCCAGGACAGCGATCAATCAAAACTTGTGCCCCTCCTGGATGCGCCCCTGTTTCATGAAATTCAATGTTATAGCCTAATGGCTGAGTACAGCTTATTATAAGAGAACCTGGTGAGGTCCAGGGGGAACTTTGAGGTTATTTTATTATTTGGACGACAGCATGAAGCGCAAAATGTACAGTTAGTTTTCAGAAAATATGTTTGCCAAAAAAGCCTTTTATTTTTCTTATAAAGTTAGTCGGGTATGGGGTATTAACGATGACAATTGCGCGCGAAGCGAGCCGAAATGTACCATGAAAGACATTATTTTCATGGCATTGCTGAAAGACACTTCAATGTTCTAACAAAAATGGGTATGTCAGAAAATAAGTCTGATTTATCAATGTTTTGTAATCAGCTATAGATAACACTAATTGTTACCTTCAAATCGGTTTACCTTTTCTTCACAAGTGGAAGCGGAAAGAATTTCTTTCTTCACAAGATTTTAACTTTGCTCAGTCTTGCATAATTACGCCTATGCAAAAGAGCATAAATGTAACACATTGACTGCATGAAGCAAAAGTGTTTGACATGGTATTGAAGAAGAAAATGGAAAAGAATTTAACTGAAGGTGAAGGCGCAAAAATTTAGATGTTTGTATTAGATCTGCAATTGAAAACATTGAAATACGTCAAATATTCATCCTAAAGACATTCCCCCACTTCCTGTAAAAAATCTTTTTCTTAAAACTTTTGTTTGATTAGTCTAAATGTCGATTTAAACCCGTAAGACATGCACTCTCCACTCTGCAATACGTGCTGACGTCACTGTTTGAGGCTAGTATACTTTTGACAAGATATTTGCTATATGGGGGGGGGGTACAACAGTCAGTCAGTATCACGCCCCTTGCAAGCCTAGTGTTCTTGATCATCTACATAGTCTATATGATGAATAAGGGGTATCTCAGTTTTCTATAGATTGCCGAAAATTTCACTCTATATTACAAATTTCCATAGAGTTTCATGTAGCGAGCTGTACCCCCACACCACCGCGTATAATGGTGTTATGTTCATGTGCATAGATCTGTAAACCATTGCTCAGCCATTCAGCTGTTTCACATAGAAACAGAAGCTCATTTCTATGAGTACTATAGTCAGGGATCTAAAATATCTTTTGTTTTGACAAAGGCAAGGGACTCCATCAGTCTTGTCCAAGACGTTCGTTAGATTTACCCATCTTCCTTTCACACAAAGTGGGGGCGTATGCCAACTAAACTGTATGAGACTCGAAGGTAACCTGCCTGCTAGTCGCATACAGTATCTTTGACAGTTCAGTTGAGTGAGTTGACATACTCCCTCACTTTGCGTGAACGGAAGAAGATAGGTTGAAAGTAACCAACGTCTTGGACCAGGGAGTTGTTATTTCGAATAACAACTACCTGCTTGGACAAGACTAGACTTCCACTGAAATTGAAATCAGTAGTTACACGCTTTCAAAATCAACATCTCACAACATCTACTCTTCTCATTAGTTAATCCAATTTTAATGTCAAACAATTGAATTCTACAGTTTTGATTAAGAGTCTCGACGTCTAGCGGCCTGAAACCGATAACATGGCAACTTGAGTACAAACAAGGCCCAGAATTAAGTGAAAAATAGGCGATTTCTTCAACCAGCACACAGTGGTATCGAGCGTTTACTGAGAAAGAATGGACACCGAAATACGACTGACGGACTGATGACAAAACTAAGTACTTTAAGAATTATGTCAGTATGTGGTGAAAAGACATTTTCATGCAATCAGAATTGTAAAAGAGTGAACAAGTAGATGGCCTTTAGATAAAAGTCTCTTTTCAGGGGCGGATCCGGGGGGCGGCCCCCCTTTTTGAAAATCCTGAAATTTTCTTTTTACCGCTTTTGAGGGAAAATGCAATTGAACGCATTAAAGCATCATGAAGGTATTCAAACTGTGACCAAATGTGATTCAACCAGAGTATTATTTTCTTTTATATTCTTTCCATAGCCCCCACAGCGTAACAACAAATTCGAATTTGAACCGAGCTACGATGCCGCGCGCCTTGCAGGCTACTCCTACTATATAGTACCGGGAAAGCCGTCACTGTGACGTCATATGAAAACAATATGACATCATCGAGTGCATACGAAAATAACACATACGGTAGCGCGATGCCTTTTTACGTACGTTCGCGGTAGTCTGGATCCATTAAGAACGAAACAGAGAGGGAAACGACTCGCAACTCGAAGTGAGTATATGACGAAAGCAATACATGCAACATGCTGCACAGAAGCACGTACAGTGTGTGCATTGTATCAATAGTTCCAAAAACGTGAGAAAACGAGAGTGGTACGATCGCACGACAGACTCAGTCCAAGCCTTGGCTATCCACACATGAAAGCCTATGTTTTCCCTAACAATACCATCACATGTATGCAGGGAGGAATACAGTGGCGTAGCCAGCGGGGGGGGGGGGGGAAAGGGGGCGGAGCCCCAAGTTGAAACTCTCGCCCCCACTTGCCCCCCAAATGATATTACAGACCGAGAAAAAAATTTAATACACGCCAAATATGTATGTCTACAGGCTACATAATGATGTCTATTGCGATTTTGTCAGTCCTAGAAATATACTGTACGACTAGAATCTGATTATGAGCAATTTCACACAGGACTCTTCTCTGCCGAGAACGTCCAACTTCAGTATATTTAGCCCAAGAATGGCAACACCAACCTGAGGGTCTGAGGCTCTGAGCTCTGTCTCCCTCGAGTCGAATTTATCAACTTCCATTTATATCCACCCTGGCATACTGACGCATTGAATTTGTGTGTGAAAGTCATTGACTGTTTTCAGTCTACTTTTGGGCTAAAAATCCAAGAAGCTCCAAGAAGCGGGGAGAATTTCGAAGTGGGGGATGAACATATTCTTGCTTAAAACACTCAGGAAGTGCCGTTTCTGGCCATCTGAGGGGTGTGTAAAGCCAAAAATTTTCTTGAACGCTCCGCGCCAACTGATGGTGGCGCTCCGCAGAGAAACATATATTAACATTTTTAGATTGATTTTTTTTTTTGCATTATATGAGAAATTACAGACATGAGATCCATATTTCAAGGCTGGGTACATGCAGCTTCAAACACTCGGGAAGTGCCGTTTCCGGCCATCTGAGGGGTTTGCAAAGCCAAAAATTTCCTTGTACGCTCCGTGCCAACTGATGGTGGCACTCCGCTTAGATAGTCCTATAGTATCAGCTAAGTCTGCCCCACCAGTCATACCCTTCTCCCCTCCTCTGCCCCCCAGATTGAAAAGTCTGGCTAAGCCACTGGAGGAATAACAGACGAATGATGCTTTGCAACCCACTCACAGACTGACAGTCTCCTCCATTATTCAGAAACTTTCTGAGATAATATA
>WURT03000025.1:745696-777495 GCA_009936505.3 Holothuria glaberrima
CCCAGGCAAGGAATCACTCAGCCTTTGGACTTTCTGGTTCTCAATTGTGAACGGTTACTTGCTGACCGGTCCCAGCACTAGTTTGAAATGCAGTCTTTGAATGTCAACATGTAAAAGATGCTAATGTAGCATGAGTACACCAGACACCATTAAGAGACAATAGATAACTGTTTGATCTCAGGATTGCTCTCAGTACTGTACAACATTAAACAGCTCAAATTCGGGTACTTTCTTAATTTGAAAGGTCATGTTATATAAGACCCCTGTATGTTTGTTCTTTATAAAATCCCAGACTAAATGGAATCTGCAACCTCGAAATTACCAATCATCATTGAGTCCAATGTTTTTGACTTAATCCACACTGCTGTTTTACAAATGAGTAACTATAGTTTGATTGTTTGTACAATGCTAAATAAATGTCTAAAAGCCAAACATGTTGCTGTAACCACTCAGCTGGGAAGTTCTGCAGAAATTGATAGTTGACATAAAGATAAGATATAGTACTTGACAATGGGGGAATGAGTGTCAAAGTTAACAGTTATGTAATGTTTTGAAGTCTATTTATTTTTTCTACCATAAAACAAGTGAAATCCTTAGTTCACATGTTCAAAACTGATTGCATCTTGTAATGCATTTGTGTAGCAAATTGATAATTTGTGTAGCAAAATGACATGAAGCCTTGCAAGCAAAGTATTTAGTTTTTAAGTCGTATAAAAGTGAAGTGATCTTTGAACACAGACATACAGTATTTGACTCAATTTTTCACATTTGGTAAACACAAACTTTCTTTCAAATATGTTTTATCTTTCAGGTGGAACAGTTTTGGATGTTATACAGTCATTTAGCACGGCCTTGTGATCTTACTAGTAGTAGTGACTATCATTTATTTAAGTTGGGCATTAAACCAATGTGGGAGGTAAGTAATATACGTGGACCTTGTAAGGTAGTTAAAGTACAAATCCATAAGTAGTACTTTCAGTCATTAGTTTTTAATGATCTCATTCATTATAGATAGAACTTTGACTGCATACGTGGCTTACTATTTGAGTGTATTAAGTGGAACTTGTTTTTCATTTAATAAGTACAGATGGTACAATAATTCCCATCATAATGGATAGCGCAACTAATTGGTGATGGAATCTGATGAACTTCTATGGAGTCTGATGAGTGTGGTGATGTGCATACATTTCCTTTAAGTCATGGACAAACTGTCCTCAATGAATTTGTCAATAAGTTTAATGTGATTGACAAGTGCTTACACATGGGGTCTGCTTTAAACAGTGGAATTAATCTCTATGGTTGGTTTTTGTTATTGATATGTGATGTGCAGCTGAGTTAATAGTAATCAGAAATAAAATAAGCTGTACAACATACACCAAAAAACTTGTGTATGAAGCTACTGTACTCTCTGCATGTTTTATTGCATCTACACTTTGACAAATTATTTTGGCACACAAAGTCACCCTAGTGCATGCAATACTTTACAGTGGAACAAGTATCCAGTGCAACAACAAGCAGTCTTTACCACACAAATGCTTACATCATAGTGAATTTTATATCAAATTTCAAAATTCCATGTAACATATAGCAATGATTTCAGTAATCTGAAGGTTCATTCTCCTTGTTAGAGCCACTTGCAATTATCAATTTACAAAACTCAAAAGCATGTATTATGTTTGATATGTTAGAGAGGAACATATTTGAAGCATTCTGTGAAATATTCATTCATTTCCCATGTTTGGTTCTCAAGATATTTATTGAAGTTGACACCAAAAGTGAACTTGAAGCTAGCAGGTGTGATGTCATGGCTGTACATTGGTGGCCAATGTTTTGTTTTACTTTAAAATTTACTACCAATTTTTTACAAAAAAACTCTGATATATTCATACCATAAATGCATCCTGAGCAGTGAAATTTCAAAACTTTATATCTCTCAAGGACAAGATAGCAACCCTAATCAATCCAAGGTCAAAACAATAGGATGAAAAATAAAGCAATACAAAACATTGGTCATCAAGCTGTTTGCTTCAAGTTGACTTATGGTAAAAAGTGTGATAACTTCAGTTGCTAATGTCTTGAGAACCAAACATGGGAATTGAATGAAAATTCACCAGAATGCTTAGAATCATTTTCTGTGTATTATATCAAAAAGAAATGTGGGTCTGGACTATTCTTTTAATGGTAATTCCTCAAACATAAGGTACAGTACATACAGAGAGCTGCCTTGTGGTAGCTAGCTGTTGCATACATAGTTTGATACCCTTGTTTGTGCTTTTTTGTGGCCCACCCACACCACACACTGTGCACATGATTTGCATTGCTTTATGCCATTCTCCTCATTGCAGTGTATGCACTGTATAGTTTATTAAATGTAAAAGCCCACTGCCACACAGCATAACAGTTTTTTCATTCCTTGCCAAAGGCAGGCCAGTAATCTATGCAATGGTGATGTCGTGTGTGTGTATGTGTGTTTGTGACACTCATTGTAATCAGGATATCTCAAGATAGGAATGGCTGACACTTTTCAAATTTAGTATATACGTTTGTCATGGAGACCTTATTGTTTTAGGTGGAGGTCAAAGGTCATTTGAGGTCAACAGAGGTCAAAGACCCAAAACCTTTTAATGGCAATATCTCGAGATGGGAATGTAGGACACTTTTCATATTTGGTATGTAGATTTGTCATGTCAAGATGAAGAACCCTATTGTTTTTGGCAGAGGTCAAAGGTCATTCGAGGTCACCAGTGGTCAAAGTCCAAAAACTTGTAATCGCAATATCACAAGATAGGAATGACCAACACTTCATATTTGGTATATAGAATTGTCATGTTGAGAAGAAGAACTCTATGGTTTTTGGAGGATGTCAAAGGTCATTCAAGGTCACGAGAGGTCAAAGTCAAAGAAAACTTTGCAATTGCGATATCTCGAGTTAGGAATGACCAACACTTTTCATAATTAGTATGTAGATTTGTCATGTTGAGGCTTGTAATCACGATATCTGAAGATAGCCATGACAAACGCTTTATATTTGGTGTATAGATTTGTCATGTAGAGAGAGAGAGAACCGTATCATTTTTGATGGAGGTCAAAGGTCATTTGAGGTCATCTGAGGTCAAAGACGGAAAACCTTGTAAATGGCTTGTAATCACAATATAGAAGATAGACAGGAATGACAGATACTTTTTAATATGTGGTAGACTATATAGATTTGTCATGTTGGGAGGAAGAACCCTGTCATTTTCGGTGAAGGTCAAAGGTCATTTCAGGCCACTAGAGGTCAAAATCTGAAATTCTTATTAACATGATATATGGAGGTGTGAATTACAGAAGCTATTCATACTTTGTACATGGATTTGTCATGTTGAGAGAGGAGGAACCCTTTTGTCTTTGGTGGAGGTCACAAGTCATTTGAGGTCACCAGAGGTCAAAAACTGAACATGACATTATATGGGAGGAGGCACAGACAGATCTCTTCTAATACATGTTTTTTTCAGCTATTTTTTTTTGTTATTTAAGAATTGTGGAGTTCAAAGGTCACGTGAGGTCAGCAGGAGTCAAATTGTGAATGCATCGTAAAAAATGATGTAATCAAGAAGTGTAAATTTGAGGGATGAACTTTCCCCTTTCGGCTAGAAATCACTAAGCCTTTGGACTTTCTGGTCATATCTGGTATATAGATTTGTCATTTTGAGAGGAAGAATCCTATTGTTTTTGGTGGAGGTCAAAGGTCATCTGAAGTTACCAGAGGTAAACTGCAAAAACCTTGTAAATGGCCTGTAACAAGATATCTCAAGGTAGCAATGACTGACAGACACTTCTCGTATTTAGTATATAGATTTGTCAATTGAGAGGAAGAACCCTATTGTTTTGGCTAAGTTCAAAGGTCATCTGAGGTCACCAGACGTTAAACTGTGAAAACCTTGAAAATGGCTTATAAACACAGTATCTCAAGATAGCAAAAACAGACACTTTTCATATTTGGTATATAGATTTGTCATCTTGAGAGGAACCCTAGTAATTTTTGCTGGAGGTCAAAGGTCACTTGAGGTCACCAGACTTAAAACTGCAAAAACCTTGTAAATAGCTTGTAAACATGATATCTCAAGGTAGCAATGACCGACACTATTCATATTTGGTATATTGATTTTTCATGTTGAGAGGAAGAACTCTATTGTTTGTGGTGGAGGTCAAAGGTCATTTAAAGTCACCAGAGGTCAAAAACCCAAAAACCTTTGTAAACAATATCTCAAGATAGCAATGATGGACACTTTTCATATTTAGTGTATAGATTTGTCATGATGAAGAACCCTGTTGGTGGTGGTCAAAAGTCGTTTGAGGTCACTGGAGGTTAAACTGCAAAAACCTTGTAAATGGCTTGTAAACACAATATCTGAAGATAGTAATTATAGACACTTTATATTAATAGATTTGTCATGTTAAGAGGAAGAACCCTGTTGTTTTTTGATGAAGGTCAAAGGTCATTTGAGGTCACCAAAGGTCAGAAACTTAAAATGTTATCAACAGGATGTATTAAGATGGGAAAGACAAACTATTCATACCAAGTATATGGATTTGTCATGTTGGAGGAACCCTTTTGTTTGTTGGAGGTCACAAGTCATTTGAGGTCACCAGGTCAAAAGCTGAACTTTGTAAACATGACATTACAATGGAGGAAGCACAGACAAATCTCTTCTAAGACATGTTTTGTTTTCAATTTTTTGTCATTTAAGTTTTGGTGAAGTTTAAAGGTCATGGGAGGTTTGCAGGGGTCAAATTGTAAACCCATCGTAAAAAAAGATGTAGTCATGAAGTATAAATTTGTAGGATGAACCTTTGTGTGACAAATTAACCCCCTTTTGGCAAGGAATCACTAAGCCTTTGGGCTTTCTGGTTCATTCCTTCATTCATTCCTTTGTTTGTTCATTTGTTGTTTGTTGGTACGTAGGTACCACCATACATATGTAAGTACGTACATGCCTACTGACTACATCTTGTATGGATAATACTACGTATGTAGGTGTGTTGTAAATTTCGATGATCCCTGATGTTGAAATAGGGTGACCCTGCAACCGTTGATGGAAATTTCTCATGAGATTGTTCACTGACATATCGCACCATGTTAAGGACTGTACAATGAGTTTTGAAGACTTGCAATGAGTTAGACGAGGTCAACTTGATGGATTTTCAACTATGATGGAATAGTACTGTAATTTCAACAAACCAGCATGAACTTCGAATTACAAAAGATTGAGAAACAGTGTTCTAAAGCTTTAGCTGACATGTGCCATAAATCTATTTGTGAAACACTCCATGAGAATTGTTGAAAGTAAAATATTTCCAAGTAGTTTAACTGTCTAAATATACTTTACTGTATTTTGATTAAGCCTGGCGACACTAGCAACTTACAATAGCTTTGAAATTATCAAGTTACTTGTAGAATAGTTCTTTACACAGCCCTTCTAGTGAACCCAAATCCAGTAAAAACTCATGTTAACATCTTGGGTCCATATGGAAGGGGAAAAAAGCCCAGATTTTGGAGATAGTTTAAATGTATACTAGTCACACACATTATTTCATCTTTATAACTCTTTCTTCCAAAGGAGAAAATAGAACATACCATTGATAAGCACTTGTTTTAATGACCTTTGGTATCATGCAATGAATCTTTAAAATGACTAAATGAATCATTGTTTTGTGCCTTGCACTTGTTGAGGTGCATTTGATCATCTACAGTATTGCACATGGCCAAATTTACTAATGATCGAGACATCTTATCATTAATGTCCTGTCTGATATTCTTTTGACTTTTAGAGCACTATATAGTCATTACTGAGCAAGGGCTTTGGTTGAACTTTCATTTGTTTTTTAATAGTCAAACCACAATCCCTGCCCCAATTTCTACCTTTCAAAACATCAAATTTACTACTCAACTAAGCTTTTCTTATATTGCAAGAAAGTTGGTTCTTTGAAAGTATTTCAATTGGACCAAGTAATAGTTACAGCTGATAAAAATTTTGATTATTTTTTTGTATTTCAATTGGATCAAGTAACAGGTAGGGCTGATGAAAATTTTGTTCATTTTTTTGTGCTGATTATGTTTGTAAGGTCTCCACAACCCAGGATATTGCATAAAGGACTTCTTCCCCCCTTCCAGTAGTGTACATGCAAGTAATCTATATTCTCGTGCAACATTCGTTTTCTTTATTCCTCAAGGATTCAGCTAATAAGAAAGGAGGGAAGTGGATAGTGAGGTTGAGGAAAGGTCTTGCATCAAGACTCTGGGAAAATCTTATTCTTGCCATGCTTGGGGAACAGTTTATGGTCGGCGATGAAATCTGTGGTGCTGTAGTGTCAATACGTTTTGCTGTAAGCATGACTCAGTTTCATTTGCTTCTTATTAAGGTCCTTTAATACTTCGCTTGTTCTTTCGTACTTATTAGGTGCTTTCATATATCCCTGCTGTAAAATATTTATGGACTGTATACATGCTGCATGCCTATGTGGGTTGTTGCTGTGTCATGCTGTGAAATGTGTACACATTGGAGGATAGGGAGAGCTGTTTTGGCGTGTACAAATTATGCCCTAGTGTTAATACATGAACATGTTAAACTTTTAAAGTGGGGACCACACTTGCATTTTCGCTTCTCCGTTACTTAATAGTTAGATATATTTTGAAATGAAATGATCGTTTTCTTTACCAAAATAGAGTAAAAGTTACTACAAAATGGCTATTTGAATGCCTCCTTTAGTCCCTGTACTGTCCATTTGAAACCCAAAATGTGACTAAATGAACATCATTGTTGGCAATAGAACTAGACTTGTTGATAAGCAGTAGTACAATGCGTGTCGTACATCTTCGGTACTGTTTCATCATGAAGTTTGCCTGCAAACATTAGACCCTGAATATGGTTTTATAGACCTACACTAAATTTTAAGCAAGTTAGAATGGATTCTTAATGGTCTTTATTTGAACCTCATTGTAAGCATTGCTCTTTTGAACACAGTACTTGTCCAGAAATCAATCCAGTACATTCCAAGAAGATAGCACACACATGAATGTGAGCTCAAGCTTCTGCTCATATGCAAGTACTAAGTTACCAGTTGGCTGATCATACTGGCCGAAACTTACTCTAATTACTACTGTAACACACATCCCAGCATGCAGCAGTTAAGTTTTATCTTTGTCATGGTGACTTAATAAAGTAGCCTAAAGCACTGCAGCTCAAACTAACCCATTTCATTCCAAAAACTTCCTTTGTTAGCCGATTCAATTAATTCCCCTACTATATGAGTGACATTGCTTACAGTAAGGAATTTGAAGTGAAACAGTGAGAGCCATGGACTACTGAGAGAGAACTTATCTATTACAGTATATTGCATACTGTTATGCCCCCTGTGGGCTGGGGTTGTAGAATATGCCCACGTCATTCCCAGCCTGTCATAAGAGGCAATTAAAGGGATGGACTTTCACTGTATTTGAACTGTATTTGAAACCGACCTTGAACTTGAACCGTATTTGAAACCATATGTAAACTTAACCTTTTTATCTAGTTGACACTATATAACACATTTGTGTTGGTGTGTCGTTAAATCTTATATAACTGCATACTGTTACATTGCAACCTTGGGACTAACATTTGGAGCATTAGTGTATAACTAACAATAAAATAAAGGCAACCTGACAAGATTTTGTGGAAGGAGACAATTACAAATAACTCTAGTGAAGTAATAGCTGTCAATATTTGCTTTACATATTAATCCCAAAATTTTGGGGTATTAATCCAAAAAGTTTGTTGTATAGACCTTACAGCTTGGAGTCAGTAATTCCAATGGCCATAGAGTAAAAATGACACTTACACATGTAACATGCCTGCATAGCACATGTACAGACAGGGCTAGTACTATACAGTATGTATGCATTTTCTATGTTGAATGTTAATATTCTAAATGTGCTTAGTGCTTCATGACACAAGTAAATACTTCTGCACATCAGTAGGGCTTCTTAGCATCGAGATCAGTCAATCAGGTGAGTCTTTGTGAGAAAACAATTGTGTTGCATGTACAGGCTAAGTCTCTACAGTACACCGTTGCTCAATGCCAAGCCAGCAACTCCTTACTACCAATTAAGTCTAACAGTCAAGTGGAGAGCTTAGAACTTTTTGCAAAGTATCACTTTAAGACATTCTGGTAAAGCACCCTTTTGGCAGACTTAAGCATGTCTCAAATATTTGTGAGTTAATTTTAGATGTAATACTGTATCCACCCCTACCTACAAATTTTGCTTGTAGTATGCCTATGTTTAGTCTTGATTTTGTAATTTGTATTACATGTTTATGTTACACTGAGTCATAGTGGTGGGGCTTTAATGTGAAACTTTTGGTCAAGGTTTGCACTGGGCAAAAAAGTTCTGGGTCATCTGGGCCCTGAAGGTTTCCCTTATCCCAATTGAAATACTGTATAGGGTCCAAGGTGGTCTTTCCTATTATAACCTGTTAGCATGGTAAGCTACTACTTGTAGTATAGTACATATGTACAAGAGTGATTTTTTAACTGTGCTACTGTACTATTAATGAGGGGAACACTGGAAACTAGGGTTACCATCTGTCCCTATTAATTGGGATTGTCCAGTTTTTGAAATGAAAAGTGAACGTCCCAGCTATTAAGACAAATCGTCCTGATTTCCTTAAAAACGAATATGCTGTTATATTCTGTGTAATGTTTTTTGTGTGCTCATTAAAAATCCTGAAGATTTGATCACTGTTTTAGCCCTTAAGACAGAGCTCTGGCCCGAACTTCAACTTGCAGTGTAGCTCTCTAGCTACGTACGTACTGAATGATCCGGCTAACTCTGCTATGTTTTGATATATAGTAGGCCCATACATATGTCATCGCAAATTTAAGGGTATTGTGCCAGTAAATGAAGCTGCCTAAGTTCGTAGGCTACACTGTAGCAGCAGTCATATGACAGGTGTATTCCAACCACGAAAATCATAATAGTGGCCACATTATGGAACATAGTGAGTGTGAAACCAAAACTGACCTCTTACCTGTGTATTACCACTGCTGTTTTTCAAACAAAACACCTATCAAGTGAATGTAATAGCCCATTTTCACCTAGTGCACACAGATTCTGATCAAAGTTTACTTTCTGCCTTTGTAGTAAGTTTTGTCTGAAAATTTCTTTGAGAAAGTTATGCCAGTTTTTGTTAAAAATGAGAAATCGTCAATCTTTTCAATGGAAAAAATTCTCAAGTATTAATTTTATGGCCAGTCCACAGACTGTGAGCTGCAGAGTACAGTAAATATGGTGCAAACCAACTTAGCATAATTTCTGAAATTGTTCACATGTAAGGCAAACAAATCTAGTGAAACTAGCTGTAAATATTGCACTATTTGGCTGCTAGGCAGGTACCAAAATCTAAAGTTTAGCAAAGGGTTGGGGATACCCTTATCTTTAGACCCCTCCCAGATTAGTCTCCAAAAGTTATGCCCACTTTCACCGTAGAGATGTATGGCAACCCTACTGGAAATGGGCAAATTTCATGAAATATAGGAATTGTTGAAGTGTAAGTATTCATAATTTTAAGACTTTCAAAGGAAGATGATTGCTTTGAGAGATTCCAGTTGGACACAATAGGTAGGATTTAATTTAAAATTTCGGATTTAATTTGAAATTTAGTGTCCAAGTCACTGTACACATAGAGATGAGGACTGTATGGCACCATTGTGAACCCTAGTGTATGCCTACAGTTTGCTAGTTGTTATCCCTTTCAGGAAAATGTATCTGCCTTGCAAGTTTTTGCTGTCCAGACTACAAGAGCAGCATGGTTCTGGTTTTCTGAGTCGAGTGACAGAGTGGTCTATTCCAGCTGCTTTGCGCCAGTGTGTTTCAAATGTGCGTGGGTTCAAATCCTGCTTGATATATGTGGGTATTTTATCCTTACTCCCACTTGGCAATTGTTTTACCTTTACAATCTGTTGGCCAGCTGACAAAGTCAGTTGCATCCTGGACTGAAGCCACCTTGGGCAGACCACTTAACTAAACTAGCTGACGCTGGTTTTGTTATTTCAGTTACTTGAGAGGAACTATCCACTCACTTGAATGTAGCTCTTGTCATGATCAACTTAATATAACTATGCACCCTCCCACATGACTTATCTGATGTCATATCATTTTAATACAAGACTCAATTCTGCAAAATTTGGTACCAAACATACTTGGTAGTTGCATTAAAACATAATAATGGAAGTGACTTGTCATGGTCAACCTAATATTACTATGCACCCTCCCACATGACTTATCTGATGCTATGTACTGTATCAGTCTATTAGAAGACTCAATTCTGCAAAGGTTGATACCCAAACATACTTGTACTCTGTTGTTGCATTAAAAATTTGGGAGGTAGTTTTGATTAAAAATTGGTTAAATTGTTGTATTATGCTGATTTCCCATTGCCAAATAGCCTATTAAGGTAAAGGCAGCTCTTGATAGTCAGGAATACAAATTCTGGAATGAATTTAAAAGGTAACCTTCTGCATTTGATTTTACAACAAGTGTGCACATTTAGTACAGTAGGTTAGTGTAGGGCCTATTTATGAAAAGTGATACAAATAGCCTAGCCTCCCAGTAAAGTAAGCTAGGCTGCACCTTAACACTATTACTGTAGGGACTAGTACTGCTATTGTAACAAACAAAAGTTGCTGTGAGGGAAGTTATAATACTAGACAAAATGGGTTAGATATTTTACAATAATAACTTAAACAAAGATATTTAAGCTGCATACCACATAACAGGGAATTTAGTTGGCTTCATTTCTTCTGGAGAAGACTGATCAATAATAATTTAGAGAACAAAGTCATGAGAAAATACTCACCTGCCTCCAAAGAGAAAAAAGAACATGTTAGAAACTACCAAAATTTGCATAAATTTGCACAGTTTTATAGACATATTGTTTGCTTTGTATGCTGCAGGAAATTACCCAAGTTGCATCTCATCTTGAAAGAGAATTTCATGCTCATTTACTTTTGTTTACAACACTTCTTCATAAAAATCAAATTTGTTACAGAATTTTACTTTGAGAGTAGCCTTCTGAAGTGAGTAAATTTTTGAAAATTACTTCAGCCACAGTGAAAGCAGCATGGTAAACTTATTCAGTGCCTAAAGGGTAAAGGTCAATTAGATGTTTTTTGACTTATATTGTAATGCCATTTTAGTGTGTGCAAACCTACACAACAATGCTGATAAGTATGCATGTGGGGTTTCTTGGTTTTGGCTGACAGGGCCAAGCAGGCTGTACAATAAGGGAATGACAAAATATGTCAGTTGACTGCATAAAAAGGGCCATCAGTTGTGAAACACCCTTTACCCAGTTATACATTAAATGCCACAAATTCCAATACAATGTGTACTTTCTTTTAATGGAAATAATCTAGTTTAAGTCCACCTCCTGATACTTTGCCCTCACAAAAACTTTTTGGTATAGAATTCTATTCCTTGTATGAAAGAGATACAGTATTTTTTAGTTGGACTGCTCTCAAACCTTTATTCAGTGGTTTCTTCAGTTTGCAGCATTATCATACAGTGACATTTCATATCATTGTCTTCCTTGATAAGGACAGCTGGAAACTGATAATCACATTTGCAAGGCTAATTGGTTCCTTGATTTATTGTAGCTTGCAGGAATGTGACCACAGGCTTGGATATGGGTGAATTGTAAATGCAAAATATAATGTTTTTACAGTGATCAAGAGTAGTTATTAATAACTGGTGTCAGTTTTATCTGCAAGTATTGATCTGAGATCCATCAGTCCCTTACCAGGTCGTTGTTTAAAGTGACTGCCACTTTTCTTTGTTTTTTTTTTTTTTATGATAATTCTCTTCTGTTTTCCCCAACTCTTTTCTAGTAAAATGCATACTTAAGTTATGCTCTGGAAGGTAACTAAGTCCCTTAAAAAAACTGAAATGATGCTATCTTGTCAATTTGCTCTTTACATGACTTAAATTTGTGTTGTTCAGATGTTACAAAAAACTAATATTACGGACAGGATATTTCATATCCAAATATGCCCCAGTACTTATCCGATACAGATATATTTGAAAAATGAGCATTCTGTACATTAACCATACACTGTTAATTATGAACTACCATTAACTTCTTTTTCAAGTTGACTAAAATGTAGATGTAAGAATGTAATGTGACCTTTGTATGAAGTATGGGTGAAGAATTGTCAGTTGAGTAGTTTTGTGGATTCCATGCTTTATACATTATTGGGTAGTATGCTGATAACAAATACTACAGTAATTGCCAATCCAATAGCAACTGAAATCTCTTAACTATTAACAGTAACAAATGCAAACATGCTACAATATTAGAGACCACAAGTCCAACTGTGTACGAAACTTGTTAACTGGCAGCGAATAATATTTTTGGTATTGCACCTCATTTCATCACATTTGCTTCACAAGATGGTCAAATTGCTGTCCAAGGCAAAAATGTGTACCTTAACTCTGAGGAGTACAATGATTTGAAGATAAAGATAACTGTAAACTTCAAAAATGATGTGCAAATTTAAACTCTTCAGCATTTCCTGCTGCTCAGAGCGCACTTTATTTCAGCTGATCACTCCACTAACCCCATTACCATTGCAACAGAATGTTAGATAATAGTAGGAGGAAAAGTAAAACATAAACATTCCTTATGAGTGGGACTTAGACATATCAACTTGTCTTTTAGCAAAGTACCTATGAAGATGGGATCTTTTGATTGTCATTTCATTCAGTGCCATACTGACATGTAAATGGCACACACCTTAGTGTTTACTAGAATATCTTTCCCTTTGCTATTTCCTGAAGACTTTTGTGCCCTTTTTAGACTTCTACCTGTTGCACTGTTTTGTTTTCCTGCAGATTTGACCATTTCTGCTACTTAGATTTTTATTTAGGCCTTGATAGGCACTTATTTTATGGTACAAGGGGGCTTCAAACATGTAGGAAGCCCATGGCTCTCAAATTTCAACTTCATGTCCTGTGGCTGACCAAGTCAACAATTAAGATTTAATTTGGTTTCTTTAACGGCATAAATGCAAACTTTTTTTCTTTTCCTTTTATAGGAGGACATCATCTCTATCTGGAACAGAACATCAAGTGAACATTTCATCACAAATAAAATACGAGACACACTGAAGAGAGTATTGAACCTCCCGCCAAACACTATTCTGGAATATAAGACACATACAGACAGTATAAAGTAAGCCATCCAGTTATAGTTATCATAACCCCCTCTCTACTTTTATGTGACAAGGCCACCTTTTTTGTTCTTCACCTTGAACTACTTAACACTAAAGTAAGATGGAGCCAAGTATCCCAACTTTTATTCATTTTAATTCTGTTTGAGGTCCTCCCAAGGGCCAGATCAAACTCCATGAGATGTCCAGTGCGTCACTGCTGTCAAGGTTATTTAGGAGAAATAGACACCAGAATTATTCACAGCCTGTTAAACTGAATAAACAAAAAATTTCCACAAATGCCATTCTGTCAGTGGCCAGTCAAAGGCTAACCTTTGTAGTTTGTACTTGTTTAGAAGCATGAAGTTCATCACCTACTTCTTGCCTTGAAACTTAAACTGGGTATGTACATTGGCATAGTTGAAGGCTACTGTTTGTTCATATCATCATTGCTGTTTTTTCCTAGTCATGGGCAGAGTAATGTACATCTTATCGATTTACTCACTTTTTCAACATGTTTTTTGTACTCAGATATGCCAAAAAGTTCATTACTTGACGTTACAAAAGTTTTCACATTCCTTTAAATAGCCAGTGAGGATGATGGCTAGGATTCATTTAAAAAAATGGGCTGTCCAGTTGTTATATCTAAGAAAAGAATGTCCTTTAAATTTCAGATTTGTAGACATTTGTTGCCCATAGTAACATTTGGTTCTGCATTGTAGTTTGCACATTTTGCAAATTAAATTTTGGGAAAATTTTAATGTATAAACCTAAAAATATCAT
This sequence comes from Holothuria glaberrima, assembly GCA_009936505.3. Taxonomy (NCBI): domain Eukaryota; kingdom Metazoa; phylum Echinodermata; class Holothuroidea; order Aspidochirotida; family Holothuriidae; genus Holothuria; species Holothuria glaberrima. The sequence continues at coordinate 759,704 of WURT03000025.1, forward strand.
TCTGTTAAAGAACAATCACTATAAATCCCAAATTTGATGATAAAATAATTATTTAATTCTGCAGCATTTATCTTGTGCATTTTGTTAGGCCTCATCAAAGTATAAATGAGCAGTGGAGTTGATTGCAAAGATATAAATATTAAAGACAGACACTCTTCAACCCACAGTATATTTTTAGGGTGGGGGTATAAAAATTCTCAGTTGGTGACTGCTCTTTGATTGACAGCAAAGTTTGAAAATTCAAAAGATGCAGAGTGGCTTACATTCCACACAATGCAGAGAGAGTGTTGGATTACACATTATAGCCTTGTATGCTCACCAGGACATGGCCTTAAGCAATAAAAATGTTTGTGTCTGCACAAGGAGGAGCTTTATACCATTATGGGAGGAGCTACAAGTTGCTTAATTGGGAGAATTGGAACTGTCAGGGGTGACGAGATTTTCCCTTTAAGGTCTGTAGAGTGTTATCTGGCAGACCAACTCCCGTTGCATTGTAGTGAGTAGTGAAGTATGCTACAGAGAGGTGGTCACTGTACTTTGCTAGCTTTTTGTAAAATATTCCTTGCAGCTTTGCATTCTGGTTAGAAATAATGTGAAATGCTCGTTGCAGAATCATTTCAGGGACAAAGTTTCTTCCAAACTTTTCAAAACTTTATTAAAACTATAAATATTGAATTTTAAGTTGTGTGGGATGTCCTTTGAGCTGTCGTAACCATCTTCATCCATCGTCAGGAGTTTTGGTCTCTCTTGTTTTTGTGATTGAGTGAACAAATTTGAAAAATGCCTGCTACTGGTGCATACATTTTTATTTGATAATTCAATATCTGTTTACCAAGTCTTTCCATATTAGCTCTGCAATTTTATTCCCCAGGGACAACTCAAGTTTCAGAAACACAGACGTCTTCATGAGATAAGAGCCAAGGTGCAACGTCAAGACAGCATTTGACGTGGATTCAGCAGAGAATTTCATTAGGAGCAGGCAGTATCCAAACCCGATTCAAGCCATTAAGCTAGAACAGAGGTAGCCTTCCGTACAGTAATATGACAACTTATGGCATTAATGGGCAGGTGAATTTTATGTGTTCAGGCAAACACTGGGCTGCTTGGACGCATTATTGGACATCTTGAAAGCAATACCTAGATTACAGTAATGCATCCTTGCAACGGATACAGTTGAGGATAACCTTGGCTTATTTTACTAAATGTATCAGAAGCTATGAGTGAGAAAAGAAATTGATTGGCAGGGTCTTGTCAGGATTGTGTAATCAAAAAGCAACCAACATGGCAGGGTGTTCGGCTGCAAAGAGAGGACTGAGTGAGGGTGCTGTTGGAGTGTAGAAGTCATTGCTGTTAACACCATTGTACAAGTTTTACCCATGAGACTGTAACACTCAAGAAATTGTTCCCTTTGTGGGGCACTTTGTCTTTTGTGAGATGTGAGAAAGGGCATGCCAAGGGACTTTTTTGTCCAGGAGGGTATGTTATCAGTGGCACTTTGAAATATCAGCTGTGAAGGACTTATTTGATTCATGTGCAGCATGAAAATTTTAGTAGAAAGATTGCAAAAGTTTGACATGTCAGTGTCAGTATCCCAAGGGATTTGAGTGTGTTTTTGGACCCAGCTGCATGTCCATCTTAAATAATAGTTTGACCACTCATTTGAATGACCAATAGTTTTGACGCATTATGTTTCTTTTGGTTTGATATGTACCTGTGTCACATTTGAAGAGCTGACAGTAAATTTGCAGCAAGTTATTTTAGTTTGTTTTTAAGAAAATTTTTTTTACCTGCCTTTGGGTGTCTTGTCATGAAAAGAACAAACATTTCAAAGTGTCATGAAGCATAGTGATGGTGAGAGAAAGATAAAAGTAAAAGAAACTGCCTAAATTACCCAAAAAGGGGGAGATGAAACATCCCAGGGAGACATTAGCATTTTACATCAACATTGCATTCATTTAAGGGGGACAATTAGCATTGTACATCAATATTGCTCTCATTCTGTGGATGTGGGGATTAGGCAATGCTTTACCTTTTGCACCTTGTGAAGCATTTCATATAGAGGGCGACATTTACAAAGGTACTGATATCACTTTCAGCTGTTTGCATGATTTGATGATAAATGTTATCAAAGTTATAACACTAGCATCTCGTGTTAAGTAGAATACACTGAGAGGTCTGAAATCATGGAAAAACTGTTTCCATTTGTTTTCATTGTATTGGCTATAATTTTGTTCGTTTGTTCTGACAGGAACATTTTTAACGAGCTCCTATGGCTTATAAAATTTTAAGTTACATTTTTTTTTTAAGTTAGCAATAGTTGAAAAATTAAACTTACAGGTATTCCATCTAGTTAGGACATTTCTGTGCCAGGGTATAAAGCAAAGAAATAACCCTCTTAATTTAAAGGGAAAAATTGCATTTAAGATGCACTAACATGGAATACAAAGAAAATACCTTTCATCATTATTAAACAATTCAGTATCACCAATAAACTCTAGCGATAGTTTTATCTCCCCAAATATTATGCATTACAAGAGTTATGGATATTGCATCATTTGAATATTGAAAAGTTTGGGTGAACAAATTAATTTTGTGAAACAAATAACTGAATTTCTTCCTGAGAGAGCCTTATTTCTTAAAATGAAAGCTACTGCATTGCCTTATTTTGAATTTTCTTTCTTTCTATATCTGTGTATATTAGTTTAAAAAGTACGAAAATTTTCTCTAAAACAAATGCAATATTTCCTTATAAATGGTAGATTGTGTAATACTTAGAACATTACTTTTCTGCTACTCAGGATTACCATCATTTTTTCCCTAAAAGCAACTCCCCCCACCCCTTCCCCCCCTTGTTCAATGTCATACTGTTTTAGACAGAAACAAACCCTCTCCTCACAATGTGCTACATATGCAAGAAAAAAGTCATTATTTAAGGTCATGTTGAAGTTAAAAAACAGGCAATATCAGATGTAAAAGAAGTACATCGAAAATTATATTACAATCGGATGTGTCTAATTAGACATCTCAGCAACAGATATGAAGATGAAGATGGAAGTTTGATCAATTACTTCCCTTAACCAATCTCTTAAACATGCATTCATGTAAATTTGGTGAAAAAAATGTGAAAAAGACTGCACTAGAGAATGGCGTTGGCGGTTTAAAAATGGGATATCGATATATTGCCATAATATTTGAGAAAAATATAGTGATCTTTAAATATATGTTGCCACTATAATGGGTTATTGTGTAAGCAAGGCCCACCACAGTATAGAACTGATTTCTAAAATTAGTTCTGTATTGGCACAAACTAGTAGCCTCATGTATCAAAAATAGATCGTAACAGATAGCTTGTAGTCAGTAGCATGTTTAAAGGGAGATTGGGAGGGGATGTAGGCACACCTCCATGCCCAGTCGGGGCACATTCAGTTGTTGATTTAAGGTAAAGGGGATGAGAGAGAGGTGAGACATTGGGGGATTACTGTAGAGACAGAAGAAGTACCCAAAACTTTGAGGTATCCAACCAAGCCATTTTTTTGTAGTTCACTGTTAGCTCTTCCTTACAGCACTGAGCAAGAAAAGTTTCTTGTCCCTGCCTGTAAGGCATTAGTCAGTATCGATATCGGGCACGGGACCCAAGTACTATCAAACTGTTTGGTGGCCTGTAATAGTAGTCAATGTGGTTAGGGTAGGTAGCATGCAGGATGAAACAAAGCACGACCTGGGTGAAAAATTTTCAAAATTTGGCGGACAGGCGGTTTCATGTTTAAGGCGTGTTTATGAGGACGACAAAATATCTTCATTATGAGCGTTCTGGACATGATATTCTCATCCGAATTTATTCCTTGTTTCTTGTCCCTGACTTCACTGGCGCCCTCTATTTTGCGCCAAGCCTTTAAGTCTGCTCCTCCCTGGATTCCAAGTCCTCCGTCGGAGTGAACAATTGATGGAACAACAACAAACAGAGATCTAATATTAAGGGAGTAGAATGGAATTCTCTGAACACAGTGTGCAGAGTCCAGGCAGAGGCACAATTGTTGTGGCAATTAAGTTTGCATTAGAAGGAAGTTAGCGGTTTCCTGCATTCTTGGGATCTGGGGATGCCAGATTTTCTCGGTTTGTTGGGTATGATGAGAGCTTTGTAGGCTACACTGGTTGGAGAATGTCTCTGGCTGGCAGAACTGTAGTGACAAATTCGTCTTAGTGGCTTAGAATGCAGTTAACTACAACATCCGAGACGTTTGGGATGCCGAATATTGGCAACCCACGCATGGTAATGGACACATTCAGTCAGTTGTGTTGTAGAGGTGGGTTTAGCTACAACCTGGGACATTTGGAATGCCTCACTCCTAACTTCGATTGGGCTAATGTCGGATTTGGCCCCGTACAGCCCCCTTTTGACTTATCACAACTATGTCAAATTTGTGAACCCGCCGCCATCATATAAGGATTATGGTCGGTCTATTCAATAAATGCAAAAAAGGCCACGGTTGTGTACTAAATGAACCGGTCGATGAAGTACGACGAGATTAATTTGTAGAGTACCTTCTGGTGGAGACAATTTACTGCGCCTGCGTCAATGTCTCCTGAAGTCTTTGAACCCCAACGCCCCTTAATCCCAACAATAGGGATTTTCCTTGTGCAGTCAATTTGGTTAATGCGACCGAAATAACCTTTTAGCAGGGAGTGTCAGCGTGTTGAAAGTAATACAAATTAAAACTACCATACCAATTATCTTCACGTACGACCAGAAAACCAGCTCCTAAATCGGGCAAAATAAAATATATCAAGAATTGTTCATTTCATGCACATGTTTTCGAAGTTCATTAGCTGGTCTCTACTTAACTTAAACCGAACCTTTTGACATCGAATTTCACAAAATTAGAAACTACAGAAACATGATCAATAAAGCCTCTAGAACCAATTCTCGGCGGTCATATTATCTTGCAGTGCAGAGGCTTCCGGGGCTTCGCACTCCGGACCCCACCTGGGCTCTGCTCCTTGACCCCGCTAGGGGCCCTGACGCGGGCCCATGGACCCCGCACGAGAAAACTCGCCCTCGCCACTCGTGGTGCACTTCTGACACTCATCCATGTTAGTTGGGGGAATTTCAAGTTGTGCCCCGCCTCCGAAATCCTGCACACTCTACTGCTTAAAGTATAGGTGATTGATGACATGATAAACTTTTCATTCACAAAAGTCGAGGCTATGATCGAACGATCAACTAGCCTACACAACCCTTCCTTTAATAGCACCAGTAAAGGAGTCTCTCAAACCTGAGAAAAAAATTCAGAAAGCTTACCTGTTCAATTCAATCCCATATAGCAAGGTACCGAAGGTGGGGGGGGGGGAAGCTTCCGGGGAAGGTGGAGTCGAAACATTGGGGGGGGGGGCAAGATATACTAAAATGCATTAAGGCAATGGTAATGCTGAATTTTCGCGCGGCGAAAAATTTCTACGGGCGCACCCCTGGCGACTGGCCTGGTACAATTGCAGTATTGTTAAACCGGTATCGTTATTGCCGCAAAGAGAGATGCTTCACAAACGATCCAATCTAATTTTGTATAGTAGGTAAATATGAAGCAAGCAGAGTAATGGCGTTCCTAAATATTAAAGGGGCTTATTGAGGTGGTTCACAAAATTCATGATTTTTCCCACCAATTGAGATTTACTTATATCTTTATGTTAAATGGTCAAACTAAGCGATTCCACACATCTGACACATATCTGAAATGGCAATGATAGGGTAATTAATGATTGAAATCATTTCAAATTCGTGACCAGACACTTTTAACTATTAGGTATTAATCATATGCAACGCGGCCTGTCTACACAAACTACAATGTTCACTCTTTTTGATAACTTTATGAAGTGATTTGAGTATGCTAATTAGCAACATTGTCATTCGATGATTTTCTTCAAATTCGTCACAAAATAATCAATATCAACTCAATGAGCCCCTTTAAAGACATTTTCATCTTCAAAAGGAACATCGTATTTCCGATATTACTGGTCTTACTAAGGACCGCCGATGACAGTCGGGTCCAGCTAGGCTGACAGCAGGGGACCGCCAGGAGCCAAAGCTTCACTCTATCCCTAACCTTATCCCTGTTTATCTTTAAAGGTCCCTTACGATCCCGGCGATCGATCCCCGACGGTCCCATGCTGTCTTTAGTTGGACTCTATATTGTAAACATCTGATGCATTCACACAAGGAATGCATCCTACTTATGCAAAGTATCCTTTGTGCAAACTAGACTTAGGTCGAAACGACACTATTGATGAATGAAAATAAATCCGTCACGTCACACTTGGTCGTTCCAAGTTGACCATTAGTAGAAACTTTTACAACTTCAGCCTCTTAATATCTCGAATTCCAACATGGGAGTTGACTGAAAAGTTTATCCAGAAAGTTAAGATTAAATCTGTCACATGGCAAAAATAGATTTGGACCTTCGCCACTCTTGACTCGATCTGTTCATCTGCTTGTTATACTATGATCACAAGCTTTGAGCTATGAGAGTGGAACAAGCATGCATAACCCTTTCATGTATAATAACCGTTTTTACATAGATGATATAAAGAGGCATTTTTGCATACATCATCAAGTCCCATTATGCCTCCGCAAAACTTTTTTAAAGAAATACTGAATTATTTAATTCGGGTCATAAAAAAAATCCGTTGTTTTCTTCCAATCTGTGTCACAGTAAATTAAAATATATTGTTCCAAAATACGATTCAGTCAAGTTTTGTGGAGTTCGGACTATCATGGCAGTTTCAATTTCTTGTATGCAATCAAATACATGTTTGTTCTTGACTCAGCTTTAGCCACAAAAGGAAACGAAACATTCGTTCTGATAATATCTTTAGACGTTTACCTACTTATGATAACAATGCCACGTGGATGCCGACAAAAAGTGACTGACCCACGGGTTGTAAGCATGCTTCTTGCAGGTGTGTTGCCATAGCAACCATGAAAATATGAATCAGTTACAATTTTGTCCGTTTATTTTCATCCAACGGGAAATATTGTTTCGTCTAAATAGTCACGACCCCCTTCGGGCGGCGCTATTTGATACTAGTTTACTGTTGTGTGTGATAACAGCCCTGCCGGATGCACAGTTTATCTCTCGCACCAACACAATCATCCAGCCATGCTTAACGACCATTTTTTCTTTTCACTGTCAATTTCCCGCCATTTACAGCGCGGATTCCTGTTTGTTCAGCTTCAGGCTGCCGTGGCCACATCAAGAGTCACAAACAACTAGACTTAAAATAAATCACCGATTTTTTCTCATTTTCGTCTCCAAATTCGCTTTTCGAGTGTCTTCGTGGCGTTTGACGAGCTGACAGCGCCTAGCAGCTGAACGCACATAGAGTTAATTATAATCCATTTGATTTTTCGGCAGCATGGCGCTGTGTGTGAAGAAAAGGCCAAGAAAGAATAGCTCACTGACGCGTGATTTCTGCTCTTTTCTGATTGGTTCCTGAGCCCCGTAGTTTGATGTGAAGTAATTTCGTATTCACCAGGTGACCAGGTGTTTAGCAGCAACTCGGAGTTAACCAGGAAATATCCATATTTATCATCGTGTAGTATTCCTTGGTGGTTTTAATGAGGCAAACGGCTCTTCTGAGATTACACCAACTTGCATGGCTTCAAATCGACGGTAGCTTCCAAAGAACAACATTCTCGATTTAAAAAATCAATTGACAAACGTCAGTGCCAGTATAAGGAGCAAGCAAATTGATTGAGTTCTAGTTTTTTGTCAGGATGAAAACCACACACATATTAAAATGATGTAAAATGAAATAACCATCCATCATTTAAATATAAAATACCTATGACTGGCTTCATGTTGTCAGGTATTATTATGAACAGTTTTTACTATTATATTTCTGTCAGTTTTTACTGCTTTAATCCACCCACACGTGTCTATCAAATTTATCAAAATTAGTTTTAATATTCAATGATATCTTTGTTGGTAGAACCTTGAGTGCCTTCACAAAAACGATTCAAACGTTAATGTATGTGTAACCAGTGATATGGCCTAATAAAATTGGTGCCCATTGTCATGTTACTGGTGAGAAGCAGTACAATAAGGGGCAATTATGCCCCAGAGATTTTCAAACTGCCCATTCATAGCATAGCATTGCATTGATGTGAAACGAAACGACACGACAATAATGTTGAAATATTAAGGGTAGGCCTTCACGTACATTGAAGACATGGGACCGACCCAGGGAAGCAAATAAACCGCGCGGGATTCAGCTGACTACCTTTTGTGATGGCGAATTGCAAAATTGGGGTCAGGGACGGAACGTTCCCCCAACAGCTCTTGATGGGGCTCAGGGGTAACCTCCCAGTGTAGGGGGGGGGCTTGGACAACACCCCGAGAGCTCCGGGATATTTAAGAAAAAGTCGAAACAAAAATTAGACACTGTGAGATAAATTTTGACTATCTTCCAATTACCTGCAGAAATGCGCATTGCATGTGTAGGCTAGGTAGAAGAGGTTAGAGAAACCTTGCACTTTGTATATCAATAGTTACTAACTGAAGTAACCATTCGATGCTGCAATGGGCGTTTCCTTTGTGTGAGAAGAAGAATGTTAAGGGTCGTATGTGGCTTTAACAGACTCAAAAGTAATGGTCAAAAGTTATGAAGAAATAAGAATTATAAAATTTTTAAAGCATTCTGCCAAAATTCTTCACCTTGATTTTAATTATTTGAAACTTACTGTGAATGTCTCTACCAAGGATAAGTTTATAAGAAAGGCCACAAAAATTAATGATGGTCAGAATCACCCGTTGCATAAGTATCTCCAAAACCTTAATGTGCAATCAAAGAAAAACCTAAGATATCCACCCATTTTACCTAAGTACAGTATAACTTTATTTAAGAATTCCTTTGTCTACAGATTAATACTTTTTATTCAATCGAAAATTTTAGATGATTTGTTGTAGTTTTTAGATTTTTAAGGTTTTGATGTGAACTAACTTTTTGTACATATATTGTCTTATCTTTGTATTTGTAACCTTATTTTATTACTCCTTTTTAAAAATATTTTATATTTATATTGGAATAAATACAAAAAATGAGGTTTCACTTCATCGTTCATAGTACATAGTTACATTGCAAAAGTTATCCATTATGTTACAGTTATCTACAATTGTCACTATTGTCAACCTGTCTTGTTTATGGACAGAAAGGAAAATCTACATTCAAAGTAAAAGTGGCGGGCCTATTTTTAGCTATGGTCCCTTCGCTCGCCACTTTCCCTCCCACAGATGGGAATGTGAGGGTCCTCGGCTGCAAAATATGAAATTAAACGCCGTTAGATGTGATTTCGTGGAATCTTATAAAAAATGGTAATTCTCAACTTTGTAATGTACCTCAGGAGTGAACGTTAGACCTACTCGACATGTTGCACTTGTATATTTGGGAATTCTGAAGTTTTTGTGTGGATCACGGTGAGGCTGGAATGGCGTGGGAGATGTAAGAGATTTTACCTATATTGGCATACTAACACGAGCATCAAAAATTAGTTTAATTCTAAATGTTGGAGTTAATTTTTCGTTTGTGTAAATGTAAATGTTTGTGAAATGTGGGCATTTTACGAAGTTACAAAGTTTCATAATGTGTGTAAGTTTAGAAAGACGAGGTGCTCTTCTTCTAAGTTTTATTTATCTATCGAAACATCTGCAAAGTTCGAGAGGCTCCAGTGTCAACAAAATTTAATCAACACTTCAACGATGATTTTAAGTTAACTATATTACATGAAAGTGACCTTGTTTGAACTTTTGTTTGATGTAGGCTTGGTGATGTTCTCTATGAGAGAGGCTTATTTGTCACATAGAAGCTATTGGTCACATGTAAATTGAATAAGGATCATAATAGCCCCAGAGACAGGGATTCTAAGTGCTAGGAGCAATCTTTCAGTTAACAAACTTTACTTAAACGAACCATTTCATGTAAGTCATATACCCTATAGATACAAACGGGCATGCCAAATAACAGATTCGAAAGAAGAAAGTTACATTTTCTTTTGGGGTGGCGCCGCTGTGAGTTGCTGTAGAAAAATATCAATACTCATTTACATATTTCTGGCAGTCTGAGAATTACGTTTCTTCTTCTCAAATATCTTGTGCGTATAGATGGGATTCCACCAAAAAATAAAACCGAACAGAGTTTTTGATGAAAAGTTTCTGGTAATGTCGACAGATGTGATTTTTTCTTTCGACTTTTGACAGCTTTAGATGCAGGGCATATGTCCAGACGGCGTCGCAATGTTTCTGCATGTGTCGGCTAGAAAATAAAAAGTGTATTTCTTAGAAATTAAGTTTGTTTTCTATTGCCCAACATAATTAGAAAAATTACTTTATTTGTGCGGTGTTCTCCGGTTGTAAAGTTACGCCTAACTACACGATGTGAAAAACGGGATGGCGTAATTCACAACTTCTAAACAACTCCCACAAATTAGTTTTAAATTCTTTTTCTTCAGTCGTAAATCTTTATTTAACATAAATCAGTTAACAGTATTAAAACAGCCAAATAAATTTATTCGATTAAACGACCGTCTCACCAAACTGTAATTTGGGCTGGAACTAACAAATCTAAATTTATCATACCTTTTACAAGTATCTTTCATTATATTTTACAACATAAAGATACTAGTATACCAAATTATAACTAAAGAGCTACTCTGCATATAACGGTTTAATAACGCAACTGTAGTGACATAATTGCAAACTGACACACATAAATTAGGATATCGAGGTTTGGGCGACTAGCTAAAATTTTGGGTGACCTCATTTGCCACTGAAAGTGAACAGTCAATATCGAAATAGTTTGAGCCAGGCCCGTGGCTAAACAAGGTGTTGAATGGAATGAGTGATATTTTTCGAGAGTGTGGGAGGGGTTTGTTAAGGTGGGGGTATAGTAAGGGAAAAGTGATTTTTTTCTCAAAAATTCCTAATGTATATTTCTTCTTTAGGCGGGTACGCGCCTTCGAATGCAATCAAGCGAATACAATCCTCAATGTGCAAGAGCAATCCTAAAACTTGTACTCGCATAACTCCTTTTCCATGTTTTAATTGATGGGTCATTTTGGAACGTTCCATATGATTGATACATGGAAGGGGTATGCATTCAAACGAAGGATCTCTCTAATTGGTGAACCTTAGTCACATGGCATTGTCTCCTACTGCGTCTATTATTTGGTAGTGCACGAGGCAATAAAAAAAATCAGTGCATTGATCTGGGTCGATGTAGTGTTTGCTTTCCCCTTATTAAATGTTTTCATTCAATTTAAAGAGGTTTAAGGCAGTTTATTGACATGTAAAACAGGAAACAAATCTGAACATCCAGATGAAATCATCCTTTTATTTCTATATGTTGTTGTCGAGATATTAGCAGATAAAGATAGTGTAAGCCTATTGGTTAACTTGAAACAAGCCGAAAGTGGTGTAACCTCACACATTGAAGAACAGTGCTTTGTTCCCGTTGTTTTTTACTCTGCTGTTTTGATTTGGAAAGAGGTAGGGTGATGGGTATCCCATTGGAAATGTAATACTTGAAAACTTAAAATCCCTACCACACATTTATAATACGATAAATTGAAAAAAACGGGGAGAAGATTGCTTGTAATATTCCAAGTAAAAACGAAGCAAAATGAAACAAAAACAAAACAGTGTTACTTATAGTTAGTTTATGATGTCACGAATGCTTGATTGAAGCTCATTTTAGATTGAAAATGTGGGAAATTTATAATTGTTGATTACAGGAAGCACTGATCTAACACGGAAGATCCAAAGTACTGCTAGACTCTTATTTTAATAAAAAGCTGCATTATCTTACAATAACAAAGTTAGCTACAGCGTAAATACCTTTCTTCCTAGATTGCACTGCGGTCTTCAAGTATAGAATGAATTAAACTTATATCTCGCGTGATCATGACAACCTGCACTCCCAGTCTAAGAATGCATATATAATGCGAATTTCAAAGTCAACTTTGAAGCAATATTGATCTGGTTTATGCGTGTAAGGTGCCATTTAATGACAAAGATTTCAACTACATTGAGAAACATAGGGTTGTAGAAAGCTTACAGTGAGTGATAAGTTCGAATTTCACCAAAGTAGATAATTATTATTACGGGTAACTGAAACACAATTCTACCAATAGTCAAATACAATGATTTATGACGTGTAACTGTTACACACAGCTACCATAAATTAAATAATTATTTATGACGGGTAACTGTAACACATAGCAACCATTAATTAACAATTATTTATGACGTATAACTGTTACACACAGCTACCATAAATTAAACAATTACTTATGACGTATAACTGTTACACACAGCTACCATAAATTAAATAAATATTTATGACGTATAACTGTTACACACAGCTACCATTTATTAAGCAATTATTATCATCGGTAACTGTAACACAAAGCTACTATTAATTAAAAAATCATTTATGACTTGTAACTGTTAAACACGGCTACCATTATTAAATACTTATTTGTGACGGGTAACCTTTATACACACAACTGCCATTAATTAAACAATTATTTATGACTTGTAAGTGTAACACACGGCTACCATTAATTTTAATAATTATTATGTAACACAAAGCTAAAATTCTCTAAATATTAGAAAGCGAGAGAACAGAAGAAATTATACTTCCAAAATTTGTACGTATTTAAAACCAGTCAATATCATAAGCTTTGGGTTTAAATACACCGTTTAAGTTAATCATACAATTTTTTTTCATCAGAAGGTAAAGAGCAACTTGATCTTTTTCACGCCATGGAATGTTTTATACACATTTTTGAAGAAGAAGTTTTGTATAAAACAGACACCCGCACATTCCCAAGGAAATTCGCCATCTGTAGCCATACGCAACGTTCCGCCTGGTAAATAATTCTACCCTCCCATGCCACCACTAGCCACTCACAGAGGGTCTGGGTGCATTAAGACTTCTTCTGTTCTTCCGAATGTGTGGAAACTTGCTCTTAAATTTTGAAAAAGAAAAATGGAAGTTAACCTCCACTGTAGACAGCTTACGCGCCATCATATGCAGATGAAGTTGTTTAGGAGTTTCAAATTGCGATGTAGCGAGCTCTCGCTGAAGGCACATGCAACATATCAGTGGGACAGAGGGTGTTTCGGCATTCTCGAGAACATCCTCTGCTTCCATTATTCTTTTGAGGAATCTTATTTACATTCCCGAAGACACCTTTGAGAGAATATTGGGACGATTTGTTATGTAGATGAGTCAGGTTTTAGTAGATGATTGCAAAAGTAACTTTATACACGAGGGTGATTAAGCGTTAACTTTTAGAAATCAAAAGAAAAGATGTACTCGAATAATGTATTCGACAGGTGCTAGAACTTAACTTAGGCAAGTTGTATAATAGAACACAACAAAAAGTTAAGAAGCTTTGTTACATGATTGTGAAATGCATTGTTGGGATATTTTTCCCGAGGAGTAATTAATTCAATGGATGTTAATAAATTCACCCAAGTTTCGTGTTACTTTTTGTAGAAAACTTCGAAAGTATATTGGCTTATTATTATCCTTGAGTTTAATAAATGTGGATGACTGTTGAACGCGCTGGACATCAGAGACAAAAAAAAAAAAAAAAAAAAAAAAAAAACGGTGAGGGAAGATGCTAATTTTAAGTACAGTTTTTGTAACCATAAAAGAACAATCAGCAATCAGGGAACTGAAACTTGTTGAGCAAATGTTGACATTATTTCTTTGTATTCATGGAATTATTTTTTATTTTTTGCAATTTTTACCCAACTAGAAATGGCTAAAGAGATACATCTGTTCCTAGAGGGGTTTGCATGTTTTAGGGCGTCGAGTAGAAAAGAGAGAAAGGATGTGGGTAGAACCTCTGGATGGGGAATAGCTATTTTTAGTTGAAGTTAAAGTTGGAGCAGGAAAGTATTTGAAACTTTAGTATTTAAAATTTGGTGCTTTTTTAAGTTTGAAAGAATTTGTTTCAGATGAATATCAAGTTCTCATTATTATAAGGAGAATCCCGAACTGTTAAAAATGATTTTCACACAGATGAGCATGTAGGGTTATTGTCATACGCTGGATTTGACTTGGGTCAACTGTCCTCTTATTTTAGGTAGGCTACTCTAACTATGACGGTAATATGTATCTTTTGTCAAGACATTTGTTAAACACAGGGAAGGGGATATACCCTATGTAATAATGTTCGGAGTATTGCTTGCGCCCGATTTACGATAGAATGGCGTAAATTGTCCGGGTGAAAATTGTCCGCGAAAGACTTTGTCAGGAGGGATTGACCGTGTAGGAGTTTCTTCGGGTGTCCATAGGGGGAGGGGGTGAATTTTCCTAGGGAACTGTCTAGGAACCACTTAACACAGCACATCATATATCGCATAAAACGGATAAGGTAAATTAGTTAGACCAAATTCAACAAGTTGTTAAAATGACGAATGTCTCTTAATTATCGTTAAGAAAAAACAACTGAACTAGTTGATAAGTTTATGAAGAGTCAAGGTGTTATGACTGTTAACAACATTTATTAATCGAATGAAATTGGACAAGTTTTAAACCTTTCTTCACGGTATGACAACCTATACTCAAAATTAAGACTATTTTACTGGCAAAGTGTGGGTACATATCCTTTACAGTCTTCATTCTAAAAAAATATAATCGATATTTCAAAACAAATACTTTGATTGGTTTATAATTTTCAGGAAAACCGATAGTGGCAATTTAGCTTACTTAGTAGATATTTTTAATACACTCATCTGTTTCTTTAGTTTGTGGAATAACTTAATTTGTAGACCTAATTTTCCATCCTATGACTTTTGCTAATTTTTCTACCATGAATTATTTTGTTGCATTTTGCAAGGCAAATTGGGATTTAAAATTTGTCATTATTAGGTAATACATATTTATATATATATCATTACGTAATATGTAATTACATATTTTAATAGGTATCATAATCTAGACCATATTCATTCCGAAACGTCATAGAGCTTTCTTCTGTTCCGGTCAAATTTAGATTTGAATTTGTCAATTGTTTTTTCTTTATTGAAACATTTACGCTTGGCATCTGCCCTTTTTTGTTTTATTATTTTCTCCCTAGGCTATCTATTCACATTAATTTTCTCAGGCCCATGTTTTTTTGCCAAGTAGCCCACATGTAATTTCATTAGATGTAATCAATCTACATGTTACGATTTTCACTTAGTTATAATTCTATTGTCATTCAATTCATTTGGCTTGATACTGAAATAAAGTTATACCGAACTGAACTGAACACTAGCTAGCTTTGTATTTAAACGGAAGTCATTATGAATATTCACATGTCCAAGCAGCCCCCAAAACTGAAATATCAACATTTCTACATTACTTGAGCGATTATAATGAGTTGTATCATGGGGAAATAACGTACATCAAACTTGTAACAATTGCTCGTTACTCAGACAGGTTTTGATACAATATCTGAGTCTTATAAAAACGAATACTAAGTAAATACGAGTAATATTATGGCAAATTTTTGATGAGTTATTTGAGGCAACTCTAGCTTTTTTAGTATTGTTAACCGTCAGAGGGCTGACAATTTTGGCTAAGTAAAGTCTGGTGTGCCCTCGGAGTCGTGATTCCATTTGAGAGTAGTTTAAGGATTTCACCTACAAGACCTACCTAAAATGAACAAATCATCAAGATTCCTTATTCATTGGCAACTATTCTTGTTAGGAAATTTAAATAAAGTATAGATTGTGATCTTGAAGGAACATTATGGATATCTTTGGCAGATTTGTCGCACCTGTTTCTGTTTTGCTTATGAATAGTCATGATCGTATAATGTTTTGCTTATGAATAGTTATGATCGTATTATATGTTTCCAAAGCAAAATCTTTCAGACCTTTGTGCAATTCGTGTATGATGTTATACATATGATGTATTCCCTTGTCGAGATATCGATGTCCGTATAGTTATAAAACCAACTACACCACGGACGCCACAGAATAAAGTATAAAATGAAGGTTAAAACCGAGGTAAATCATACAAATGCTATTTTTGCTATTTACATATTATATTTATGAAAGATATGTACAAGTGATTTAAATGATTCTTTAATTTTCATAAAACTGATGGTTTACCCACTTAACTTGATAAATTTAGCGCAACTATCTCTTTTGATAGCATACAACTCTTTCTCAATGACTAACCATCGGTAAAGGAAGAACATAATTGTTGGAGACGGTCCGGTGTGGTAATAAAAGACAAGAAGGTTAATTTCACTGCGGATATATAACCAGAGAGATCAATTTAGTTCAATTCAATTTATTGACATTTATTTCAGTCCTTTTTTCTTATCAGTAAATACAATGTACATTTTCGTTAAAAAACTAAATAGACTGGCGACAACTCAGAGAAAGCATGAGTTACCCCTTAACAGAAAACAAAACAAGTAAGCAATTACTAAGTAGAAATGATTAGAGTATTCAGAAAGATAAAGAATAACCATTCAAAAAACAAGTACACTTAGATCGAAATAAACGTAATTATGCATTTCTTCATTCAAATTTTCTTTATGTAATCTTTAAGAGAATTTTTGAAGATACTTATACTACTGGAGCTACGAAGTCTTTCAGGTAAGTTATTCCAAGTTCTAGAAAAGAGATACTTTGCTGAGAGGCAGTTGAACGGCAAAATGGAATGCAGAAATTAATACGAAATGCACTGGTAGAATAGTCGTGAATATTGCAAGATAAAATAAATAGGTTGTTAAAGATAGATGGTAGGTTACCACAGATCCAATTATACATAAATATACTGATATTTAAACGATTTACATCAAATATTGACAAGTCTTCATTTCTCTAAAGAGTTCTTAAGTGTGATAGTTTGCATCTTATAAAATAATACGAATGGCCCTTTTCTGAAGGATATAAAGTGACAAAAGCCTACTGCGGTAAAACCACCCAACAAAACATTACAATTATTTGAATATGGGAAATTAGTACATTGTAGGGCGTGATAAGAATACATCTTGGTAAAAGACCACAAAGACTATTTAATATGACAATGGCACACGAAACCTATTACAAACATACTGGAAATGGTCTCTCCAAGATAAGTTCTTATCAATGTAAATACCAAGCAATTAAGCCGTACTAGAAAGAGGAACAAGGGTTCCATTAAAGTTATAACAGTAGTGATAGTTTAATCAAAACTCTCATTGGGGACCTAAAGACAACTGAAAAAATTCTATTATTGTGCCTACTAAGCAAATTAAAGCCTATCCAAATAATAAACCATGGATTACTAAAGAAGTTAAAGCAATTTTAAATAGAAAGAAGGGTATTTTTGGACAGGGTAACAAGGATGAACTGAAATTAGTTCAAAAAGAACTGGATGATGTTTTAAGAAAGGAAAAGGAATGGTATAAACACGAAATAGAGCACAATTTCACTAAAAATAATATGAAACAAGTATGGGCTGGCATGAGAATGATGAGTGGTTACACAAACGCTGCAAGTAAATCATCTAAATTACCAGATACATCGGTTGATTATGCAAACAAACTAAATGAGTTTTATAACAGGTTTGATTGTCATGATTTTTCTAAAGAGGCCGAAGACTTGCAGATTTTACTATCTAGATCTGAGACAAACCCTCACTCATACTTAACTGTATTGGTGGATGAGGTTCGTGATGAATTTTCTAAAATAAATTCATCAAAAGCGGCTGGCCCTGATGGATTACTACCATGTGTTGTAAAAATT
>WURT03000025.1:785162-802169 GCA_009936505.3 Holothuria glaberrima
CCTTGAGATATCGTGTTAACAAGGTTTTCTGAGTTTGACTCCTGTGACCCCAGATGACCTTTGATCTCCACCAAAAATAATAGGGTTCTTCCTCTGACCATAACCGTCTACATACTACATATGACATTCATCCAAGCTCCCTACCTCAAGATATCGTGTTTAAACATAAAATGAATGCAAAGCATTTTGGGAACCAGCAATTGTATGCTGTACATCCATTTTCATTTTAAATAGCTGCTGCTTACTAATCAGCCAAAATATCCCGAAAAAATTTCAAGTTCAAATCCTGAATACTGCATTTTTATACTATGGGACAAAAGTAATAGATTTCAAAATAAAAATGTAAACAATCACTAATGTGACGATGCTGAAAAGAATATTAGCTACAGCTAGTGACTGGCTAGTGTGACAAAATCTCAATACATGTTATGTATTGCGATAAAAATATGAGACAATTTGCTCCTTGATGTCAGATGCATTACTCTCGACAAAGGTTTGATTCTGTTCACTGAACATTAAACATCCTTTTTCAAATAACCACTCCATGGACAGCTGAAATGGTCATTTAAACTTGGAACCAGAGGGGTGGAAACAGGACTTTGAAAGACAGGAAGCTTAAATATTAAATGAAAGAGACCTAAATTTTAACATAACAATGTAGAAAACGTTAATCTAGTCACTCCATCCACAGGCCTCGATAGAATAAAGTCATACCTTCTCATCTTCTTGTTTTATCCCCATTAAGTTTCCAAGTTTGGTCCCCGCCAGTTCCCAGTCCTTGTGTTGAGCCTTTTTGCGTTCTTTCTGTTCCCTATGCCTTCGGACCACCGCGCAACCTTTTCGGGATATCTGGGCCATATCTGATGTGGGATCCTACAAAAACAAAGGAAAAAATTGTTTATCAAAGTATAAGAAATATGGCTGCAAAAAATTTGTCTTCAGACAGTATTCTCATAAGGGAAAACTTCAGTTTAGACTATAAACAGCTTACAAAGCTGAAGTGGCTTACAATGACTGATGATTTCAAAACGGAATCAAAAGAAAACTACTACATTACATTATCTTCAGCTAGACTTGTATGGTGACTACAAACATTTAATACAAGTTAAGAAAAAGAACCAACAAGCACATTTTTCCTATTTTTCATCAGTATATATATCAAATTTTACATTAGTAAGACCATTACTAAATAATTTTTGGTTCGACTGCACAAGTACTGTAGCCTACAGCTGGCTGCATATACATCTTGTACTGCAGAGAGTACCATTTCAAAATACATCATTTTACAGTATCAAACATGACTAAATTTTTCAGAAACAACAACAACATTTTCCAGGCATTTTAAAATGACTCTCAAATAAGTATCTGTAACACATTGGCAACTTTTAGTTGGAAAATTTTTCCCCATGAGGCACAATTTCCTGAGAGGCTTTGCAGTTTTACCATTGCCGTATGGATAGGCATATAAGATGATATAAACCAACACAATACATGTGCAAAAGTTGTCTCCTTACACTAAGAGCTACAGGGCTAAAAATTTCCTAATCATTATTGTTCCAAAGTGTTTGCAAATGTTGTGTAACATGTTGGTATTAGAGTGTTCAGGCTTATTTTATAGTCAGGCTGGGATCTTTGTTTGTCAAAGCAACTTAAGTTTTAAGTCTTTCACCATACATATACTGTTATGAGAAGATGACACAATCTCATGACCTAAGTCCATGCAAACCCAATCCTTTTTCCATAGGAATGGAGGAGGGGAATTCATCAGTAACCACCAGATAAAAGCATTGTTCCCCACCTTTCTTCCACCCTGTCAAAACATAGATACAGTGCCATAAAACCCTTATACACTGGGTTTCAGTTTAACATCCCACTGGGTACTTGTACTATCGCCTCTTAAAATGCTATGACAGTTTTTTCATTCTGATGATATTTTTGGCCCCCTAGACTTTTTCTTGCCCCTAATTCCTTGAGTTGGGGCCCTGTTGGCTTCCAGCTGTGTGGTAACAAGACATTCATGGAAGTGCAAGCAGTGTAAAGGAGATCAGTTTTCATAGGAAATCATGAAGAGATCTGGGAAAGATATACAGTACTTTACAGAATTTGATTGCAACAGAAAGAAGTTATGCAACTCACATACGATTTATTTCATGATTAATTATTCTTTTTCTCAGTTTACATGTAACAAGTATTCATATAAAATAATTCATTCATCTGGCAAAATGAAAATTTCAAAATTTTTTTTTTCCCCAAAGCAGTTTTTAAGTTATCTGTAGTAGAATATTTGGAACTGGACTGTTCAACATTTGGGTGGGTTTTGCACTCGGTAAAAAAAAGTAGGTTCTATATTATCATGTCAGTGTGAAGTTACAACATGGATTTCTAAAGAGCTGTTGATTGTAACCATACCAATAATGCATACACTATTACTTTAATACAAGTATTTATTGTAAGTTGCTTGGTTAAGCTATATTTTTAACTACTGTATCTCTACAGTTAAGTTTGAGCAGGCATTTACAATTAAACTCTGCATATCAGTCTTCATTTGTTCAATACTATTTTTTCTTGTTTTTTATGTTAATTTTGGACAACCAAATTTCCTTCCTAGCAACCAAAAAGGGCAGGAACATTTGTCCAATGGACAATCATAAAAATTCTTTAAAATCGAGGCCTGTGAGCAGTTTTCGAGGTATATACCATTTGATCTATGGTGGCCCCAAGTGTCTACAAGGCTTTGACCATTTCACACCTCGTGACCCCAAATGACCTTTGACCTCCAACAAAAACATTAGGGACCACCTAATGAAGATAGGCCATCCACATCCCTACTTTGAGATCCCTTACAGTTAACTTTCTTGAGATATCGTGTTTACAAGGTTTGACCTTTTGTGGCCCCCAAATGACCTTTAACCTCTACCCAAAATGTTAGGAATCATCTACAAAATATGGACCATCTGCATGTGAGATAAGACAACTCTTAGAGTTACCCTTCTTAAGATATCGTGTTTACAAGCATGTGTTCCACTCCTACATACATACAAACCACACACACACAACATCACCAAGGAATCGGCAAGGAATCAAATATATGAATGCTAGCAAGCTAGTATGACATCTAAGGGGGAAAATATGACTGGTATGAGTACAGCAAATGGGCCAAGGGTGAGAACAAAGATTTCATTACCAGTTACACCCCTTCCTTACCATCCACCTGTTCCCCCACCCTATGTGCTACTAGAAGACCTTACCTTAACAGGAACAACAGGCTCTGGTTGCTTTGTAAAGACAATCCTTCCATCTAAGAATGGTGGCACAATGTTATGGACTAACAAGTGGACTTTCCGAACAGTTTCATCTTCAAAATCGTCATCATACTCCACTTTCTGGACAACACCACTTGTCAGCATCCTATTTGTCTCCCATTTGTCATTATCCTGTCAAAATAAAGACAAATGCAGTGTTTTAATAGGCTGGATTGCTCTCTTATCACTTAAAGGGAGAGACAGTCACCCCAATAAAGAATTGTATAGTAGACTATCCTATTTCCAGAATGGCTCTTGAGAATCACATGACAGTATTTTTCTCACTCAGTTGTGAAATTTACTGAGAGCAACTGCTTGGTTTACCTTGAATATGCAATATTTATGTCCTATGATATCATGAAAGATACTTGGAAGTGAAATAAGAAGAAATTTGTGACATTTAGCTACTGTTTCAAAAGAAGTTTGGGGCGACCGCTTATGACCTTTAAGTCAGTGTCCAAAATCGAATCCACAAAAACTTCTATTCCACGCAGATAAAATACAGTAAATCCACTTACACCGCTGTATCAACCTTCATATGTCATCATTCAGATGAAATTGTACTTCCATCTTGTCAAAATTTTATGCGTTTACACAAACCCATCTTCATATCAGAATACTGGGTCTTGATGAGATGGAATGTGGACCCACTTTCTAAGTCTTTTTTATCAAACACCATCACACATTTCACATTTATGTTGCTCATGTAACTGTTTGATTGAAAGCAAGAGAACTACATAAGTGAAAAGTAGATTCTTCCCGAAGGAGGTGTTACATCATTAACCCTGTCCTTCTCTTGAGACATCAGTCAAATCTTTTTAATGTCCTCTTATCTCACTTCACGTTCATTCATTTCTTCTATACAAATACAAACACAATTCAGAGGTACAATATCAGTATAGACCAGATACTAGAACAAACAGAAAGTTTAATAAGCTGGCGAATATATCATCTTATAAATACTGACAGAAAACTTAGCCCCTCCCCCCACACACACACACTAAAAAGTGTGTGTGGGAGGAGGGGGGATATATTACGCCTACAAGTACCTCTTTAGGAACATGTATAGTCCACATTTATGGAAAATCAAGGAGGTTGCATGGATTTAACAATTCAGTAACAAAAATACTTGTCACATTAACCCTACATGAATATATCTTACTGAAAATTTTGTTTTGGTGTTGTGCAAAATACAATTCAGAAGAATTAGGAGTAGTTAGCTAGATGAAGTTTTACGGCTCAGTTTCTAACCAACTGGTTCAGGAGTAACAATTATACTAGAGTTTCAATAAGGCAATAGCTCATACAAGTTATAAAACAAGTAGTTTTCCACAATGATTGTGAACTGAATTGCTACATATGAGCAATGACCTACCTGGGCTGTTGAAATGACCTTTGACCCTGCAGTCTTGTAGAATACATTGGGCAACTACACTTTTGAGCATAATTGTTCTCATATTTTAATAAGATCCACTGTTATTTTGGTAAGACAAAACACTTTGCATTTTTCAAACAATGACCCTCAAATGACCCCTAACTGATCTTCAAGCTCTAGTTTCTAATGTGCTTACATGACAAAGCACTTCATAAATTACTGCAACCAACTTTTAGAGCATCCGACTTGCAGCCGGAAGGTCTAGGGTTCGAATCCTGGCAAGGTCACACCTAAGACTTTAAAAATGGAACCTAATGCCATTGTGCTTGGTGCTCAGCATAAACAATGGAGGAGGGAAAACAAGCCAGTGAGTCACAACTGGAAAAAGGCTGTGGCCGGCTTGATTAAACCACTTGGAATAGAAACTGGGCTGTAAAACCTCATCTAACTAACCAACTTTGAATACAATTTATTTTATATGTGCAAGGCAAAGCAACTTTTGCATTTCCAACAATGATCACAAAGATCACAAATGACTCCTAAATAAAGTCTGAAGTCCACCAGCATCCCTGCAAGTTCAAACCAGATTGGTAGGTATTAGCCACAAAATTTGAGATTCGATGACAATTAGCAATGTCACAGCCCTGTACCTTATTAATCTGTCTCTGCTGGGCTGACATTCTCTTCACTGCTTTCGTTTGGAGTTCCTTCTCTTTCTTCTGAGTATATTCCTCTGGAATTGCTGAAAAAGGGTTGTTCATCTCATCATAACCTTCATCTGAACCATACCACTGCCGATCTATCCTCTACAATAAACAGAACAGTTAAATTTTAACAAGCAAAAGATATTTAAAGAGAAAGTGTTGTCACATTTACAAAGGAGGCTCACCAAAACTTCATCAGTGTTGCATGAGGATATTGTGTAAAATAAAATGTGTACATTGACTTCTACTGTCTGAAACACAACTTATTGTGAACAGGCAGTTGCCCCAAGTTTATTTTCAAATCATCAGCTAGATCTAACAAATCTCCTCTCATTTTCCTTAGAAGTATCTTTCATTATGTTTCAGAAACAAAAAGATTGAATATTTGATGGAAATCAAGGAGTTATTCCACTTCAGTTTACCAGATAAGTAACAAAAATATTGTCACATGATTTAAAGGAGCCATTGATGCATTAGGATACCACAGTATACTAATTCAAATTGGGGGGACTGCATTTCCCCTTTAATGTGTTGTATGCCCCCTATATTTTGATAAGTGATGGGATAACAGGAATTACAATCCTTGAAACTCTAATTAGCTAGTATGATGACAGGATCTTCTCAGAGATTTTCCTTGGGGCGTTTCTAGGTAGCTTCCATCGGGTATTTCCTGATTGCAAACATGTAGTTTTTAGCAGGTTACAAAGGAAAGTAATACAATGTTTACTAGGAGGCAGAGGGTACACTTCTCAAACCACAGGTCTTCTTCCCATTCAAATACCATACAATCTGGAATTTTTGTGGTGATTCTGGTTATTATCATGTCCAATGGCTTGCCCAGCAGAGCTGTCAACTTACAGTACATTGGTGCTTTGCAAGCCACTTATTCAAGGTGTTGTTACTAACTAAATTTGATGCTCTCAAAAAATGCAAAGACATTTCTGTCCTAGGAGGTGAAAACCGCATTTCATAACCAAAAAGCATTTGGATGAAACTAATTTTCAGAGAAATGTATTCTTTTCAACAATGCAGCACATGATGGGAATTTTGTGATGTCATCACAGCACATTGGGCTTTCAATAGACAAAGCGTTAATATCCCTTTGTTATACTGACACCCCTGTGCATAATATTCAATAACCTTATTTGCTACTGTATACCACACAACACTTAGTAAGCTAGATCAAAATGTCAAAATATTCAAACATTCTGACAGTATCAAATTTTGAGGTCAAACAGGGTATTTCATTATGAGGAATGACACAAAGGATTCTCACACAAACATCCCCACTTGACATAATGTTCTGTATTAACTTTGAAGAAAACTGGAGGTATTTTTTTGACGGAAGTCATCTTTTAATGAGATATCTTTAGCAACAAACGGAGTACTGCTACAGGGTTCTGGATGACATATGTTGATTTTTTTTTCTGTCACACAGGACTTTATGTCATGACACTGAAAAATGTCATTACATGTAGGCTACAGATCAAGGAGATGTACTACATAATCATTCTAAAATTACAAGTCATAAAGTACATAACATGAAAAAAGTTTGCAGCTTTTGAAGGATCTTCATTAGTTAAGAGAATTGGCCTTGGGCAATGAATAAACTTCTCATGGATGATAAAAACAGTTGCTGAAAGTTGCCAAGGAGTAAAAGTAAACTTTTTGGACAAAACCTGCAATTTTTGGGACAAGAAAAGACACCCTTTAAAGACACATGAATCAATGTCACAAAGATAACATTTAGCAATAGTTCGCCCCTAACAAACATTTGTCTTCTTCTATTAATACCATGTAAAGTTATGCTATTTTGTATGCACAATTATTTGGTAAAACTTTGACATTTTGTCTTCCAAGCAAAGTTTGCAAAACAGAGTTTACCAAAACATTGACAAATTTTACCACTTAAGGATATATAATATGTCTACTACACACAAAGTTTACTGCATTAGTGACACATTTACTTTCAGCACAAACACAATCTCACTCATAAATGAACTAAAGTAACCTACTGTAAGATTAAACTTTTCTATAATTCTGGGAAAACAAAGCTCCAGAAGAAGATAATAATCTTGTTTGTGACATAAAATATTTGACAATGACATTCTAAATACAAACGGAAAGTTTTTCATAATTCTTCAGATGTGATCATGTTTTTCTCATTCACTTTTGCTCTTGGCAACAAAATCAATAAAAATATAAGATTAAATTAGGAAAGCGTTTTTCCAATTCCCTTCTCAGCTTCCAAAACAATTATAGATATTTTTTTGTTGACATAGAAGTCACAGAAAAGAGAACATGACTATAAATAGCAGTATTGTTAAATCTTATCGATGATTTTTGGAATGAATTTATTTAGCGAGCATGTTTCTTGAAGCTCCTTGAAAAAGACAAATCTACAGCCCTGTGTATTTTAGGTAGTTTTCGTGAATGGCCTGAGGGTAAGATTAAGTAGGACAGTTGAGGATTTATCAATATTTATACTAGTTGAGACATCAGACTTACAGACTGTAAAACAAGGACTGTGTTGTTGCATACTAATTGAATCCTTGTTTTGAGTGCGTAGTTTATAAGATGTGACTAACATATTTACAGTGGTATAAAGCCTTCTATCTCTTGTCAAACATTTTTTGGGGTTTCTGCCAAAATAAGAGTATGTTCTGTGAAAATTCGGCTACAAAGATGAACATATTTGTTTCAAAGAATGGGTGCACAATGTCATGTTAAGCTCAAAAGAAAAATTCAAGATGCATGCTTTTCAATCCTGTCCTATCAAATGTTCTTATCTGACAGGGTTTCAATTTACACCAACATGAAAGTTGAATCTTGTTGTGTAATGTAGACATTTTGTATACATTAACAGGAATTTTACGTTCCATGACATGACAGCTCTAAACCTGACCTGGCAGGGGCTACTTGGGAGTTACCTTCGTTTGATTCCTCTGACGTCAAAACTTATAAATATTCATAACCTTCAGTATTTAACATCATGAATGGCAAGAAGGCGTTATCATTTCTGACGGCAATGAATCCAGTCACAGTTTATGTGCAGCAGGTGTGAATTACACAAGTGAAGATCTGGCCACTAAATGAGGTACATCAAATGCATGTCAGTCAAAATATCTAACCAAGAAGGACATGCAACAGGGCATCATGTTCATAAAAACATGTGTATCTGCACATACAGTAATAGTTTCACAAAAGCTAAATTTTGCAACATCCTGAAATGGATGCATACAAAAGTATATCTTTGTCTTCCCCTTCATCCAATACGTATCTTCCCCTTTGTTTTAACCAGAAAGCCAAATAATTCGAGTTTCTTTGCTACTGAAATGTAATATTAGTACTGTTATAAGGTTTCACATTGAAAAAGTTTCACTGGAAGTTATTAATTACTGTGGTTATATAGGTATCATGCAAAATGTTAAAAATCCATGGGCACCGATCAAACAGATGGACATCATATTATCATTATCATGAATCATCTTTTACTTTTACTTTTTAATTTCTTGAGATATCATGTTAACAAGCAAAAGTGTCACATACAAACATACATACACACATCTTATACACATATATATGTAGAACCCACCCACCCTTTCAGGTATACACACCCATATAACATGACATGACATAACATGACATACCATAAAATACATAATATAACAAGTTTAAGGGCAAAGGAGGGCAATAGCCCCATAATATGCCCTGTAATCCAAACCAACCTAATACCTAACAAAGCTCAGCAAAAACAGATTCTGCCACAGTCACAGTAAAACTTATCAATACTTATCTTGAAGCAATTGACTGACGTGGAATCAACAACCCACTTAGCAGACTGTTCCATTCATTGACCACTCTATGAGAGAAGCTGAACTTTCTAATGTTAAGCCTAAAGATACATTTCACCAGCTTCTTACAATGGCCTCAAACACAGGAGTTAGCACAAACCTCTAAATAGTTACCATAAGACAGAGAATTCCTATCAGAAAGGAATTTGAAAACCTGCAGCAGGTAGCCCCTAATCCTTCCTAACTCAACAGTAGTAAGTCCCAGACATTTAAGCCTATCATGATGAGGGAGATTACGCACTTCGGAAGTAAGCCGAGTGCCTTTTCTGAACCTAGTCTAGAAGAAATTTGTCCTTCTGATAAAAGGGACTCCAAGCCTGCACAACATAATCAAGATGTTGCCTAACTGACTGCCTAATCAAACTCAACACAATATCTTTACTAAAATTACTGAAATTCCTCTTGATCAATCCGAGCACCCTATTTGCCCTAGCAGCAACAGCTGCACCATGCTCACTTGTAATGACAACACCTAGGACTTTTTCTGAAGTCACATTTCTCAAAATACTACCAGCCATGGTATCATCATAACTCAAATTTTTAGATCCAAAGTGAAAACTTTGCATTTATCAGCATTAAAAGCCATTTGCCAAGTCTGAGACCATGGAAATAACCTAAGTCTTTTGCAACAGTGAAGCATCTTTCTCATCATTTACTTTCCTACAGAGCTTAGTGTCATCAACAAACTTAAACAGTAGATGTGAGAGAGCTATCAATATCGTTGATGAAAATTAAGAAAAGCATTGGACCAAAAACAGAACCCTTTCCATGCACGCACACACACGACATCACCATCCCTTAGATACCTCTGCCTTATGGCAATGAATCAAAAGTACACTTTTAAACAAATCAAAGGCTTCAAAGTTAATCCCTGGTTTAATTCTTCTATAATATTATTCATACCTTCTGTTCATCTTCCCAGTCTTGTCTGTCTGAATCTGATGCAAATCTTTGAGCAGTGTCACCTCCTAAGAAGTACGAAAAAACAAATTTTCATAGTTATATTTTAAACATTCCCATTGACTATTATTCCCAAGTCATAATTATCTGGAATGCTGACCAAAAATGACTTAATACAAGCCAAGGTACTCTTGGTCATGCTCAACAACAAAAACTTCACAGAACACTCTGAACGTGTTCAGGGGACATAAAAGTCCATGAAAAGTCCCTACGGGTTTGTAAGTTTCAATGCCTTTTTCTTTTTTGCTTTTTATGCACTTGTGTTATTTAATGTTGATAAATGTAGGTAAATAAACAAAACAAAACAAAATGAAATGAAAGTAAACCCTCTAACTGCAGTTTATGAGAAATCAAAATGTTAAATATTTTAAAATGAGAAATGTTTGATTGTACAGTATGTTAAGTCACAGTTCCTGCCAGTCTCATGAGTGTTGAGTTGGCAAGCAACTCATCTGGAGACATACCCTTTCATAACAACCACTTCACTGCACTTTCCAGGTATTGAGGGTTAATCTTACAGATCCATATTAATTGGCCTATTTTGAAAAATAAATGCCCAAAAGATTGTCATTTTATATTTCAACACGGATAATTACTTCCTGTAAGATAATCTGCTGCCTGGCACTTGGCTTAGCCCCTACCACAAAATTCTGGGTCTAGTATCCATTGCTTTTGGGATACTTGCATTTCATTAGTTCTAAGGAATGTTGAATTGCTAAACTCTACAGTCACTAAGCTTCCGGTAAGCTTTGTAAAACCATCATAATCGAGCTGTGGATAAAATCTCTCATTTGTACTAACCAAAACATAAAATGAGCATGTGAAATATGCCACAGTACTACAAGAAAGCCTCTTTTACCAACTTTATATGCTTATATTTTAGCTAAGAGGAATTCCCATGGGTGGACTTTATCACAGATTCATCCTGGAACTTGATCAGTAAGACTGTGGATGAGCACTTATGATATTTTCTCCTCTTTTTGGCTGACATTTAGAAAGAAGTTAAGCAGGGGTATCATTATGGATTCAGTATTCTATGTACTTCAATTTTTCCTACTGACATCAAAAATATTGTAGACACACCACGCAATAAGGATAAACTGTCAAGAGACACTAACACATTTGAATATGGAAATCCTAAAGTCTACTAATGAGTGGGGAGTAAAGGGTTGGACTGAGGTACAGTACAAAAATCAGACACAGAGAGAAACCAAAAACAACCAAACAGCTGGACAGGAAAACGAATTTGGGAAATTTTCTCACATGATAATCAGA
The DNA here is from genome assembly GCA_009936505.3 of Holothuria glaberrima. NCBI lineage: Eukaryota > Metazoa > Echinodermata > Holothuroidea > Aspidochirotida > Holothuriidae > Holothuria > Holothuria glaberrima. Next base: position 796,633 of record WURT03000025.1, read on the forward strand.
AGTATGTAATTTAAACAAGCTAGTGTAACAAACAGGTATCTCAAAAGAGATGACTCTGAAGAAATGGAAACTGGAATATTTTTACTTGGAATTTTTAACTAGGCAGCAAAGTCCATAGGGTTGCACTATATATGTGCAAATTTACATCAGATTGCTACTTGTTTGAGAAAACCAGATTCCTCTTTTAACAGAATTCCCTCCTGACCCTACTCAACAGAGCAGCTCAAATCTTAAATCATTTTTAATAAGGTCCAGAAGGTGAAGTTTTGCAACAGTGCACAACAGCTGTGCTAAATTCGACTTCAGGGAGACAATGACCTGGGGCAAAATTCATAACAAATACTTCCGCCTAAAACTGATCTTAGTCAACCTAATACTGTAGGTGACACATCTTGCATTTACTACATTTTGGAAATGGAAGAAGCCCATAAATATTGTGTGTATTAACTGTATGCAAGCAATAGATCTGTTGTGTATACCCTGGCAGCAGCTGACCTGGGAAGTAGAAATCCTGACAGGACTTGAGTGAAACGGTGATAAAGGCTAAGTTTCAAAACAAAAACTTCTTCATAAAATTGGTCTAGTCAGCCTAATGTGTGGCACATCTTGCATGTTTGTTGGAATTTGGAAAGGGGAGAAGCACACAAATTCTGTGTTTAACTTTATGCAAGCAATAGGTCTCTTGTAAGTTCTCTGGCAGCCCCTGCTGGGAAGTGGAAATCCTATATTCCCATCATTTATAAAGTTATGCATACCTTATACAAACCATATGATCCATTCCTCAATCGGAAAGCTACTCTTTTCGATGCATTGAGCATCAAATTTAGGTAAAAAAATTTAAGTGTAAAGCAATACAGAATTTAAAAAGGGAACCATGCTTTCTTCATCACAACATTATTCAAACAATACCAAGAACCTTTACCCAATCTACATCACAGCAGATACAGCCTATGGTGACTAAATCTGCATAAACCACCGTACATACCAGACCCATGTTACAGATGTCTTATAGTGACAGCCTTCAGAATTTTTAAACAATTTCTTCTTAATAAAGGAATGAGGGCTTAAGAAAATAACAATAATTTTTAAGGGGCAGAGAAAATTAACTCTTGATACTAAGCTAAGCCTTTAACACCATTAGAATATCTTACCTGACACTTGGGGGGTAGCTCCTGTTTTCCTTCTATCTGTTGCCCAACTATTGTACTTGTGACTAGGGGTCATAGCTGGTGTCTCATCCACTCTTTTATTTTTGCTGCGGGGAAGAATAAACTGTCTTCAAATTTTGTTTGGTACATTAGATGCAACTAGAAGGATGTAACTTTGACTACATCAGAGAGTAAATGTACAGAGGACATATTAAAGGCATCTCCCTAATTATCTTCATCTTCCAGAATTTTGGAACATTACTAAATCTCTCAAATCTACCTTGTCTCCTTCCATTGCTAGCACTTTTTCAATGTTTCAGAATGTATACATTGCATATTATCTAATGAACTTACCTTGCAGAAATTAAAACGTTCAGTACAATAACAATAATATCAAAAGAGGTGATTAAAAACAATGATACTGTACATGAATTAACATACAGAGATAATGTTACTTCACACTAAAGAGATGACATATGCCCTTTAAAAGTCAAGGTATTATGTGTAATTACCTTTTACTCCTAAAACAAAAAAGAAAACTTCTTTTCTATGAATACGAAAATTTAACCTGTCATTTGCATAACAATGAAAATGAACCAACTTACAAGAAACTATACAACACCAAGGAGTTGACTTAAACGAGATGATATTCATTTGAAAATGATAAGAAATTACTGACATTACTATTATGTTTTTTCTTTTAAGTTTTCATATGAATTATTCCTCTCTCCTCATTTTTCACTTATAATTTCTCTGTTGTACTCCCATTTTCATAAATTCTGTCTGTTTTCCACAACATGTTTAACTCCTGCCTTTACCCTTAACTCATATGGAGTCTTTAGTTGTCCTCCTACTTTGAGTTAGTTAGACGAGGTTTTACGGCTCAGTTTCTAACCAATTGGTTTAAGTCGAGCCAGCCACTGCCTTTTTTCCAGTTTCGGCCCACTGGCTTGTTTTCCCTACTCCATTGCTTATGCTGAGCACCAAGCACAATGGCAGTAGGTTCCATTTTTAAAGTCTTTGGTATGACCCGGCTAGGATTTGAACCCAAGACCTTCCTACTTTGAGATACTTTCTACAAATGTAGACTAAAACCCATGTTTGACATAGTGATACATCTGTTTGTTTTAAATTTTACCACAAAATGAACATATTTTAGTTGAAGGTTCCATGTTCTATTAATTGTTTTGTAATTTTAAAATTAGATGAAAAATGATATTACATTGTCCCTCCAATTTTTCATGCATAAACCAGTAAACATTGCAACTGCCTTTGTCACTACTACAGAATAAAACAGCAAATCGCATTTAACGCTACATGCACAGTATGCCATACAGAGGTTTTGTCTATTTGTCAAACGTCAAAAAGGGAGTACTTTATAAAGCGAAAAATAAAAAGTGTAAGGTGACCATCTCATCTGTCATGAAAGCTGGCAATGACTATAAGTGTCATTCCTCTTAAAATATGTACTTTACCATGATTTATAATTTGGACAATCATTTGCAAAACAGCAATGGCCTCATCTTGCTTTTGATAAATGAACTTAAATGCTTTTGCAATTGGAAAAGACAGAGAAGGCCCACACCCAGAGGAGCACGATTTCCTGTCACGATTTGGAAATAACAAAATGACCTCTGAGTATGAACAAATACTTCAATCACTGAAACAACTTTTAAGTGACTTTTCTTCTCTTTTGTTTTTTTTCTGAAGAGGCAGGACAAATCAGTTGCAGAGCTAGTCTCAGATAACATGAAGATGATCTCTGAAAGAGGTCCTCTACATCCGTGTGGTAGTTTTGCCCATTTTAAGCACATAATTCTAGTCCTAACTGGCCTTACTAAAACACCAGATAGTACCTATGTGATTCATGAAAAAGATGTACAGTCCCACTGGCAATGAAAAAGGTGTACTCATAATATTGTGGCCTTTCTACAAGTCTTTTAAAAGGTCAGTTAAAAGGTTGGTTGCCTCGTATAAAAGGTTTTGTGTTCATTATTTGACAAAACATGTGAGTTCATGAAAGATGAGATGGTCACCTAATACCTTCTATTTTCACTTTATAAACATTGTGATGAACTGGTCATTTTCTTTTTCTACACTGTTAATTGGAAGTCTGTTTGTCAATTGTCATGACTCTTGTCAAGACACACTGGGCTTTAAAAGGTTGGGAACTGCTGTTGACTTTTCACATTTTCCATGACTGCAGGAAACCTACTCACATTATCAGTCACACTTCTTTACGTCACGTTATGAACAAAAACTTGCTAGCTGTATTTATTCAGTTCAATTGTAATATAAGAAGAATGTTGTCTTAGCCTAGTTCATGAGACCATTTGATAATTTCAGTTTGATGCTCAAATTCATCTTAGTGCTCATCACAATTTTAAAGGGGCTACTGCCAGGGTTCATACACTTTTTGAAAATGCAATCATGCACTTTTCAAGCACTTTTCAGCGATGAAAAAATATTTTTCAAGCACATCAGTCATAAGTGTTCTTAATTTCTCACAAGCATCAAACACTAGATCACAAATTCCACAGTGACTCATCTGCAACTGAGTTATGGAAAGATCCTTACTAATCAAGGGACAATTTGTTTGGAGGTGACCTCAGAAAAAAGTGAATTGAGGGTACCAGTACCAACTAGTTCATGCCTCTATGCTCCTAACTACCCTTAATTATGTAGGATAGTTCCATAAGCCATCCATGGGCAAATGAGTATTTGCTCACAACAATGAAGTGTGTTCATCCACCCTAGGCATGTAGTCACAGCCACTGGGCACCAATCAAGGTTAAAGACCTTTAGTCCCACAGCTCTGTGGTACTACAATATAACATATTGGTACTACATCCCAATTTTTCTTACGGTCAATGAGGTTTTGTATGTAAGTTAACAACGTGCAGTAGGATTTATCATGGACTTATGGATTATTTTAATTGAAAGTTGTGGGTCCAATGGACTGGGGAACCCTGCTTCTAGTCAGGGCAGTCCCAAACAATTTAATATAGAATCAGTCAAGGAGTATTTTTCAATTTGTGATTTAGGGATCTGACCAGCTCTGTGACAACTGCTGTTAATTTGAATTATGCAAAATGACCGCAACATGAATTGTGATGTTTAAATGCTGAGCACCCCAATAGCCTTAAATTAGGGATGACTATGAACAACAAAAAGCTCTATCATAATTTGTTTTAAGAACATGGACTGAGTTAACACTTAAGACAATGTCAATGACCCTACAAAATGACCCTCAAATAGCAAGCGTGACCCTGCCCAAATGCCAGAATCTATAGCAGTATTTTATTGTTTATTCATAAAATGACCAAAATGACCTTTGGCTGGGGTAACTTTGAAACAAATTGTTGACCGAACGATAGGCTGGATGTATTAAATACAATCACAATAGCTCAAATCAGCATGACATAAAAAGTGTGTGTGTATGGGGGGGGGGGGGTGGGCACACTTGAAGTTTCTTCTGAGGATGCTTATGTACTCTTCTCCTCTCTGATGTTTATGGTCAATCCTCAGGCCTTGAATTTTGAGGTGTGTGAGTGCAATCACGCACCACCTCTCACTTGAAATCACTGTGAGGAATGCCATTTTTTGCACACTAGATAGAGAATGGGAACTCAGGCAAATCTATTAAAGTTTAATAATACAGCACACCTACCACACTCCCTAATTTCCTGAGAAGTGTGATTTGTAGCAGACCTGGAAAATCTAAAATTCAAGGCCCGTAACTATGATCGAGAGTAGTATTAGGTTCAAGCAACCCCATTGGGTGACAGGTCTTATGCAGTAATCTAAATCAATGAACTCCAAAACTATGTGAGACGTTTTGATAAACTAAGAATATATCTTGTCCAAAAACAAGAATTGCCATGCTTAGCAACATGTGTCAGAACAAATAAAACATCATTAATAAGCACTTTGGAACAAAAAAGAAAAAATTTCTAGAAGTTTCAAGGCCTCGTAGCTGTATGGAAGGAGTTTACTTCTGTAGAAACACATCATGCAGGTTAGATTCTTAGAGTACAGGTATGCATTACACATTTAGGCAACAGCAGAAGAGTCAAGCCCCTTGAAGGAAATTGTCTCACAGGGTAAAACCTTCTAACTGAATTAAAGTTGTGAATATATTACAGCTTGTTGTTGAAGGGTCATTTGCACATGTCAGCTTTAATGCTTTTGGCATTACTGTTTCTGGATTCATTTGAAGATCGGATTGATGTAGTACTTGTAGCCCTCTTTTAGTACTGTAGTTCTATCTAATACACTGCAAAGTGTATACATACAAAGAGCAGTAATCTGATTAAAGGCTGTGTGACATGCCACCAAAAAGAGCTGTTTCACTTGTCAGTTAAAGAATTAAGTCCTCCAATGAAAGAT
>WURT03000025.1:807519-822248 GCA_009936505.3 Holothuria glaberrima
TTGCTGCTACTTGTTTATAATTTGTTGCTTTATCATATGTACCTACTTAGAAAGCAATATTTCTTTTTCCTTTAAAACGAGTTACGTTATGACAGCTCTAGCGGTAGGAGTATAGTCGGCATGATGACTCTGAAACTTTGAGGATAACTAAACATGTAAACAGTTCAAAGTTTAGCTAAAGAGAGCAGCATTTTGCATAGACGCCGGCTTAAATCATCAAACTATTTTCAAAAAATAGGATCTCGCCCTCCCTTTTTTATGACACCCTTCTCCTTAAACATAAAAAAATTTAAAGGATTCAGTAACATTGAGGATTTCTTTAAATGTAATCAGTTTAAAGTTTTGCCAATTAAAGGTAGCATCATTTTATTCCTAATTCACATTTTATGTCACATCTCCCCATAGATCCTCCCCGAGACGACACCCGTGCAAATCGCAACGACTACTATTCTATGCAAACTGTTTTAGGATTTCGCCCAGTCTATGGCTCAGGAAAGTGCAGAATTTTAAGTCAGAAACACAGTGATCAATCTTTTCCGAGAGCCATTGATGTGAATATATGGCATTTTAGGGATTTCTTGGTGTAGGCCGCTATACATTCTCTTTCAATACGGGCTGAAGCATATAATGGGTGTCGTTCATGTGGCTGTGTTCTTTTCATGTTTGACCAAACTCAATATTTCATATCGATCTCACATACTACAAACTTCCCATTCCGGTTACAATTACTTTCGACGAATCCATCTTCAGTTTTAGATGAGTGTTGTAAGAAACGACTGCTGAACTTCGACTTTCGTCATAAAGGTGGTACTAGATGGGCAGGGGGACCCCTTGAGGCCTTTCCATCCCCGTATTTCTCCAATTTTGTGTTGGATTGAGAAAATATCATAACGCATGTTTGATGCTGGGTAAAAACAGCTGAGTACTTCTTTAATTAGTTTTAGTGGGTAGTTAACTTGAGTTTGTTTAAAGTATATGGAAGCTGAGTTAGGTCATGAAGAAAATTCCTTTGAAAACTTTCTCTTTTCCATTTATGTAGATGTTTAGATAGTGACTCTTATAATGTTGATGGGAATCGGGTTTATCACTGGGACCTCCTACTCTATGCGGCACTTGTACAGTATATCATTCACTGGGTCTAAATTAACGCACTTAAAGATCTTATGTGAGATGCTTACCATGCTTTGTGTATAAGAAAGGTGATACACTGATTGTTCGATAGACGTTTTAGTTGGCATGCTATTTACATTTAACTGTACCTTTGGTACAGAAATAATTGTGATAAACTTTTGAGGACATCTGAGTAAAAAGAGGGTTTATTGCAAGCCCGATATGGGATTAGTAAGACATATCATTATATGGATATGTGTTCTGTCAGCTGTTGCGTAATAACTAATAAAATGACAGAGAGCTCAAATTTGTGATGGCTACAGATATGTTCTTCCGGTTCCCGAAAAGAAGAAACGATGTATTGGTTTTAGCCTGAGACGGTAGCATGTAGAATGAAGTTCTCATACAAATATGATCGTTGCATACTGCATAGAGAGAAGTGGTATGAGGGGCTGTACGCCAATTTACAGTAGACTTTATGCAGTGAAGTCAAGCATCCTCAGTTTGGAGGCAAACATTGAACAACACTGCACACGCGACGTAGATTTCACACTCATATATCCTCCCGGTCTACAAATTTGCTATACTACAAGTTGTAAGTTGCAATAATATTGTAAAGAGGGCGCACTTTCTGTTCTGTGACGTCCTACGCATAATGACTATAGTTACATTGTTTGAAACGTGTGTTGATGTTTTTGTTGGTGCGTGTTACGTTTGTTTGTGGAACAAAATGTTTGAAAATTAACATCTCCCTGTCATTATATCGTAGGTCTATTAAATTCCAGCTCACTGAACATCTCTGTGATGTTTCCTTTCATCAATCTGAAAGGCATTCTATATTTTGGGCCCAATATTTATGTTTTTACTATTCAATTTTTACCTACTATATTATTACCTCCTTCTTAACACACCCTAGCAGACTTTTTAATGACTACTTACTTTATAAATAGTTTTGAGAAATATCATCACTGTACTTAACTCATCGTTGTTTTTATTGTTGTGTAACAGTAGTTTTGTAGAGTGCAGACTCCAACAAAAGTTGTTCAATGTGCTTTACGAGTGCTGATCAAAACAAGCTAAGGGATTTGGGAGAAAACATAGATTTTAAGACTAAGTTTGAATTGAACGATGAAATTCAAAGAAATATATTTTAGAGGTTACCGAAAGATTTTGTACGTGACTTTGTGTGAATTCTTAAATTCTTGTCATGAACCTACTATCCATGTTTAATACCCTATGTTGATTTCAAAACATTCGAGCTTCATTTAAGTAAAACAATTAATTAAGCATAACCTACACCTTTTACAGCATTCATTTATTTGAATCTGAATGCAGTTACTTTCAACGAAGATAGACGAGGACGTCCTTTACCTATGCCTACATTTGACCACACGTACGCCATTTTGTAAAGCTACTATCTGACTATTGAACTACTAGCGACTAGCCTATAGCTAGCCTATAGTAAATTTGACTTCAGCTCTCTTCCAATATTTTGCAGGTATGCACATGCTATGACACCATACCATAATCTGGAGTATGACATATTTTAACGAGTTTCATATGATTGTCCCAAAAGAAATAGAGCGGCAATGCATATACCGTACATACCAGCAGATATGTATGTGAACTTACACAAAAATACAAAAACTAAATGTTTAATGCTTCACATTGGCGGGTGGATCACTAATACCGGAGCGATCAGTGTTTTTGTTGTCTTCCGTATGGTTAAACACATATTAATGCAAAGCTTGCAGGCTCAGTGGGTTACCTGTTTCCTTGTACGAGCGTTAAAATGCAATACCCTGTTCCTACGAACTCACCTGTGTCCCGGGCAAGCCAAAATTGGGTTAATGTCAAAACCACAGATAAGCTCCCCAAATTTGACCCGCGTTCATACGAGTTGACTTTTACCCCAGCAATGTGCAATTTCAACTTCCAGATTGATGATGGGTCAACCTCAGCAGCATACACACAAAACCCATTGCTTCTGAAGACTTCACCATTGAAAGTCCGATGCCAAACACTTAATATTTGTAAGGCCACTCCATTCATCAACTCTCCAGAGATTGTTATTTATTTACACTTGTCAGAATAATCCCGGGCTTGGCTGCCCTAACCCCACTTCGAATGTGGGGCTTAATTAAGCTCGGGCTTGCCGTGTTCACAAGCGGCAGAAGTCAGGGCCAGATGGATAGGTGGAGCAAGGGTGAGCAAGAGTGGGGCAAGCCAGAGCTCGTGGGAACAGGCTACAAGACATTCATGTCTGTTCCTTGTTAGCATACAGTACCTGCCAATAATCATAAATGTATTCAGTTACTTCGTTTGGACATCAACATTCGTATTTGCACATTTTCAAAGTAAGGCTTCCGCACTTAATTCGTTGAGATGGTTTTGATGTCACTGAAGTCAAATTGGTCATAAGTGGTGCAAATTGATTGCAATCATTTAAAATTATGGTTACTAACCATCAAAACTGAAGAAAATTTGAAAACATTACTTCACAACAATTTAATACTCATACCACTCCTCCACTCAACCTGTTGAACAGTGGTTGTCCCGAGTGTCATCCTCTTGGTCGACATTGGGCCGTAGCGTTACAATATTCAATTCTCTTCGTCTGCGTTCTTTCTTTGCATGAGCCAAAAAGTATTAAATATTGACCGCTTTGTACCAGTATGACAGACATTACCGGTAAACTTGAAACCATTACAGATGCTATTACAAGATGGGCTACCCTTGTACACAAGTTTTCTTGTTTGTTCGTTGACATTCCTAAGGATGTCGCGTCATACAGGATGATGGCGACAGGATTTGACCCACAGGCAGGCCAGGCTCCCCGGTGGTGGAGCCAGCGACCCGACGCCCACCGACAGCCACGATTTCGACGGGAGAACGGTGTGAGGCCGGGATGTGAAGAAACCGTTTGCAGTTTACCATGCCATTGCAGGAAATATCTTTCATTATATCCGTATACACTGGAAAAGCTGAGCCTGCGCGCTGATGTAGTGTATTCCTGAATTTAAATTGTAAATTAGAAAGCGTGCATTGCGCAAGAAATATTTTGGATAGGCCTACACAAAATAGAATTTGTACTCATTTAGAGCAAAAGCATATCAATCGGGATGGCTGAGCAATATCGAAGAAAACATATAGAGGAGAGCGAGGATTCGGCGAATGGGGACTTTCCACCCTTTTTTTGTGTGAGTGACCATAGCCGGATTTTTTACCTTCAGGGGCCCATAATCTATTATATGACGAGGACATATGTGGGATAGGATTAACAATAGGCACTACACTATCCAAGCGGAGCGCCCCCACCATTGGCGTGTAGCCTAGAAAGAAATTTTTTTCAAATTGCCGGCAGATTGCCAGAATTACTACTTTCCAGGCCTTTCAATTTGCATAGGACTTTTCTACCTATCATGATTTAGAAGATTTACCCCCCCCCCCCCATGAAGGGCAACTTATTCTGTATGGGAGAATTATCATATTCATTTTTGTTAGGTGTTAAAGAGAATATCGAAGGTAATATGTGCACCTATCATCGGTAAAAAATTCCAAGAGATATGGCTTTTGAGAGTCCCAGTTCGTGTTAATTGCAAGAGGGTGAATCTGCAGGTAGTACAGTAATCGTTACTCCAATAACCACATACAAAATTGCGCTTGGGCATGACGGTAGCCGCTACTTATACATGCTCAAGAAAATCGATACCGAGAATTTAACCTTTCGGTGTAGGGCCATTACCTGTATGACCAGATTCAAATGAAATGTGTAACTGTTAAAAATGATCAGAATGCATTCATGATTCAGCCGCAGAGCTATGAGGATTAGTCAGAGGGGGCAAGAATAGTATAGGGAGCTTTTTAACAAGCAGATATCTAATGCATCAACATTACATGAGTGCTTCTCAACCTTTTCTTTTAATGTCCTGCTTGGTTGAAAGCTTTTCCCATTCAAAACATATTTAAGAAAACTTAACATGTTTTTCCTCAATCGTTTTCTTTCCCATACTAGAATGAATACTAAAATTCAATTCACTTATTGTTCATGTAACTGATGGGTACGGATCTAGGTTTTTGAACAAAGGTCGTCGCAATGAGGTTGATGGCTCACTTTATGAGAGCGAAGATAAAAGGCAAAAAGTCTCCGAAAGAGGGCTGTGGGTCTTCCCTGCAAAATGTTGAAATAAAACACTTCTCTAACAGTCAGCCACTGAGAGTGATGATGTAGAGGTCTTTAGGAAGGAGGGGGTGGATAATTCTGAGGGTTTCCGGGCTAAATCCTACAGAAAGTGAGAATGAGAGGAAGTATTCAGCATGGATGCTCGAGAAGCGCCCCGAAAATGGCATTTTTTAAAAGTTTATAGCGAAATAAGTAATAGACAAATAAGAAAAATACACCCAAGAAGGGGACGTTTGACAAACCCCCTCACACTCTGCCCCATATTGCCAAAAGTGAAACTCTCCGTGCCTCAAAAATTACATTTAATTTTTTTTTAATTTAGTATCTCGGAAATTTACACAGATCGATGTGATTTAAATCTGCTTTTAAAATTTTTAACATTCCGGGGGATGGGAAAGACTGTTGACCCTGCTCGTGCTGCGTACGGTCTTATAACTATGACTCACATACTGTTCAAAATGCGAAAGACTGAAAGTTTGGGCTCTCCCCTGAGTAAATTTTAAAAGTAACGGCTGTCAGATGATCATGTTGATGGAAAATTGGGTATTCAAAATGCATTTCATTTGTTCATGACACTGTTAATTATTTTAAAGTGTCAGGTTACTAGCCATTGATCCAAAGATCATGTGCTACTGTCAATACGAATAAAACAAAACAAGACTGAGAAATTTATCAATCAGAATCCAAAACTCCTCACATAATCACACCCATCCCAATTTCTTCTTCTCAGTTGACCCCAAGGTTTCTGGAACTTCAGGCTGACGGAGAAGTACTGATCTAACAGAAGGTAAGCGCGAAGCGCCTAGAAAATCTCGAGCTCAAAGTATCTCATTCATTTTCGAAAATGAACCTATACCCGCTTTCTTAAGTGCAGACAATGATCTTCTTTTGAGAATTTTGTTAATAATGTCTAAAAGTAACGCGATTCGATCCTGTTAATTAAAAATAATGTCATTAATAAAGCGAATATTTAAAAAGGAAACACACCTCTAGGACAAGCATTTATATCACGTGCCGGTATCAATACAATATTACGCCCTACGGCAAATTTGTCATGCATCTTCATTCACATGTTATACCTCATTGCAGCTTCCTTGGTGCATACTATAAGTAAGTTAAAAGTCCGCAAACCTTTCTCATGTAACGCTATAGAGTAAAAAATGAAGAATAGTGCTGTGGAGTCTATATTTTGTTAAGAAAAAAAGGTGAGGATTTCTGTTTCAACTCGGAAGCAACCGGTGCTGGCAGTGGCAGAGTGGATGAGGACGGTGGCATTTGAAGTAATGAAGCTTAGCAAACGGGAGGTTCGGTGTTCGATCTCCAGCCTGGTCAAATTTTACGGTTTTTCCATCTGAACTGGCCTTTGAAAAGAAACCAAATTTGATATAAAAATTCTTGAGTTACTGCCACCCGACGTGAAGTTGTAATTCATGAGGTCGCTTAGCCTGTTAGCGTAGTAAAACAACTGCCCTTCAAGGCCCTGAATTATGTTACCGTATTATATTGTTAAACAGATGTGAAAGCTAAGCAAAAAAGGTGGCTCTTTAATGAAAGTTTTCGGGTCCATCTAAAAGTAAAAGATATCGGGGCCCGTAAGCTACAGGTTGCTTATTTTCCTGGGTAAACCGGCTATGGGAGTGACACCAATTCATTCTCCCTTCCTCAAGCATTGAACTTTAGACCTGAAATGTAGGTTACGTAACTAGGTGTAGTCATGGAATAAGGCTGTCTTTTCGGTAAAAAAATTTATAACACAAAGCTAACAATCTGCATATAGGCCTACAGCTAAAGTGTAAACAATGTAAGTCTCAAAATGTATTTAGCTTTTGTACTGGAATGCAAATTACAAAGCTGAGGAAGTGCCATTAACGGCAATTGTGGAGGAATTTACTTGCTAACCGGTGGTGGTGCTCCGCTTAGTGTTAAAATCTTACTCTCACTTTCCATGTTCCCCACCTTAGTACGCCGTCCACGACCTCCCCCTCCTACTTCCACGCCGTGGTTCATAATTCCTGTATAGGCGCCTTGCGACATACGAAGCGATTTGGAGAGTATATGTCTGATGAGGAAAGCGTGGACTGCCTGCTCCCAAGGAACGCTTTCTTTGTGTATGACATACCTTTCTTGTAGGTTAGGTGCGTCGTTCAATATGTTTAGAAACTAAATGGAACGTAGACGCTAACACTGAAAATAATTAGAATTGTACAGGAAGCGAACCGTTAAAAATATATGCAAGAACAATTTGCAAACACAATTACACCTATTTGTCTCCCGGTAAAGAACTTCGCCACTCTTATCTGCTAACCATTGATCTTGTACAAAGGTCTCCAGATTCTATTTGTGTGCGTGATAAAACATCTATTCTCCATCGATTACTTTGGACCTTGGTATGTGGTTCTTACATCTTGCCAAGTTAGTGGACTTCGACTTGCACCTTTCAGTCATTACCTATATAAGGAAGAAGTGCCTTCTACCGGCCACTGAGTCTCCGTTATTACATACAGGCCCCTCATTTTCGACCGTCGGTTTTGTAACCGTTTGAACGAAGACACTAAGCATAATGGATTCTATGTTTCTTACCATATTGTTGTATGTGATTGAAATAGGACTGATCATCGCTCTGAGTGCGTTTGTAATGTTCTGTTTGTACATCAATCACCTTCATCGCAAGTATGACCACTTACCCGGTCCAACACGAAGGAGGTTTGTAATCTAACGTAACCTTGCATGTCTTGGGAACTAAATTGAAAGCGACGTCCGCTCGCACCCCATTGTCCACCCATACGACTTTAAACACGAGTTTACATGTTTTTAATTGTCATATGCTATCACATCACAAACCAGCTAGACTAGGTCGGACTGGAATGAAGATTATCCGAGAGTAACTTCATAAGGGCATCCTTATATCCTAGAGAGCCATGGATATTATGACCATAGCTGCATGTAGGGGGACCCGAGACTCTCACATTAGGAAGGTTCTCTGGAAATTTTCCGATGTGTCAGCCCACCCCTGGTACAAGCCTTGAAAACTGTGTTCTTCTTTAGCACAAATTTCGCTCAAAATTTCCACTATTGACATTTCAAGCAGGAAATTAGGAAAGAAAGTTTAATGAGAAGGGTTTCATTTGTTTAATTTTAGCCTAATTGCAATTTCGTATATATCACAAACCCTCTTCTTTCAGTCTTTTTATATTCATGGAGATTGCTCATTACAGTTTTCGTCAGCTTGAAACTGGGACATATATACTTTGACCTTGTTTTCCGAATCCAGCAGTGAAGTGACGCATTTTTGCGGTTGACCTTAAGATACTGGGCATCCATCTTTAAAACATTTCCAAGGGTTGATTGGTATTTCCAATTACGATATGACTAGAATCGGATTAAGTCGTTAAATTAGTTCCCAAATGAATCATCAAACATGAAAATCGGTTCATATTTAGTGAAGTTATGCACGGAAATAAAATTCAACAATGCCAGGCCAGAGTCCGTCGGACTGTGGATATCTGATCTTTGCGGTTTTATATCATTAAAAAATCGGCCAAGTCGTGACTCTATCGGCCAAGTCATGACGCCCAGTTTCAAGGGGCGGATTTTTCAAATGTAAAGATTTCTCGGTGCAATAAATATGACGCGTAACGTTTAAACATGAGCGATACACGTTTCAGTTGTGAAATTACAATCTACTAGTTGAGTTTAAAAAATTGCTGATAGTTGCTCGAACTTATTTTGATTCCTTCCCCCAATGCGTTTTATGGTGCCATCCCGTGGTTCCCATTTCATAGGTTATACTAAAAGCAAATAAGCGAGCTATCAAATCTCTCACTCAGCCTTCTGTGTCTTGATTCGCTTTTCAATATGGTGTTACTTAGGTCAAAGCAAGGCATGTTTTTTTAATAATGCATTTACAAAAATGTTTTCTTCCTCCTTCATAGTTTTCTGTTTGGAAATCTTCAAGAACTTGCCGAAAACAAAGCGAAGGGAATATACTTGCCCCAATTGACTGCTATATGGTAAGGTACACGATTCCATAAACATCGGTTTTCTTCCTCGACCTTGATAATTAGTTACCGTACTTAAACCAGAAAGCCCAAAGGCTTAATGATTCCGTGCCGGAAGGGGACGCTTTGTTGCAGTGAGGTTTATCTTTCAAATTTATCTTTCTTGTATAGTTCTAGAATTGTGATTAGTTGCAGCCATTCCTACTCTAAGTATAACATCAAGGAAAATGACTTCACTGTTGCAAAAGAACTTATATAGGTTATAAACTCGGTCTCAGACTTGGCAAATGTCTTTTAATGCTGATAAATGCAAAGTTATTCACTTTGGATCTAAAAATGTGAGGTATGATTATACCATGGCTGGTAGTATATTGAGTAATGTGACTTCAGAAAAAGACCCAAGTGTTGTCATTTCAAGTGATCTGAAGCCTTCTAGGCAGTGTGCATCGGCTGCTGCTAAGGCTGTAAGGCAAATTGGGTGCCTGGATTGATCAAGAGGAATTTCAGTAATTTTAATAAAAATATTGTATTGAATCTGTATAAGCAGTTGGTTAGGCCACACCTTGATTATGCTGTGCGGGCTTGGAACCCTTTTTATGAAAGGACAAGTTTCTTTTAGGGCAGGTTCAGAGGAGGGCCACTCGGCTTATCCCCGAAGTACGTAATCTCTCTTATCATGATAGGCTCAATTGTCTGGGACTAAGTACTCTTGAGTTATGAAGAATTAGGGGGATATGTTGCAGGTTTTCAAATTTCTTTCAGGTAGGAACTCTCTGTCTAATTGTAACTACTGAGAGATTTGTGCTAATTCCCGTGTTCGAGGCCATGATAAGAAGCTGGTCAAGTTTTTCTATAGATTGCACGGTAGAAAGTTCAGCCTCTCTCATAGAGTTGTCAATAAGTCGAACAGCCCGCCTGAGTGGGTTGTTAATTCCACTTCAGTCAATTGCTTCAAGATGAACATTGCCAAGTTTTATTGTGACTGTGGCAGAATCTAATTGTGTTGGGCTTTGTTGGGTACTGGTTTGGTTGAGGCAGCTTTGATTTGGGTCTGGATTATAGGGCATCTTATGGGTTTTTGCTCTCTTTCGCCCTTTAACGTGTTTTGTTATGTTAAATAAAGCTTAAAGATTCATTCTCCCTTTTCCTGAGTATGTTTTAAATTTTCAGTCTGTCTTCGACCATCATCAGAGTACAATAACAAAGTCAGTTACTATTGACGTACATATGAAAAGTAGGCAACAAAGCTGCTAGAGGGTGATGGATTAGGGATGGATGAAAGAACAAAAGCCAAGCAATACACAGCACAAAGAGAAAAGGGAATTAAAATCTTCTCCACTGTGATATTCTCAGGCTACTTAAGCATCATAAAGCCCTGGTCCCACCATCATGACTTTGGGTGGCGAATGGCTACGAATGTAGAAATCGTGGACATTCCTCCTAATTCTCAAGTTACTGGCCGGGTTCTTGTTGGAGTCCTGGTGATTCGGGGCAGTTCTTCTCTATTCGCGAGAGGGCCACGACAGTTTTGAAAATGTTCAAAACATTCGTGGTCAAGTCACGATTAAATGTGTTCGTACTGCACTCTGACTGGATTCGTACTCCATTCTTACTGTGTTCGTACTGGTGCGTACTCGCATTCTTACCTATCGTAGCGATTCGTGGTGGCTGTCAATCATTTCCCAAGCTCCGGGAAGAATGTAGTACGCTATACTACGAACTACTGCGCATCCAGTACGAACCCAGTACGAACCATGGCGAACACAGTACCGTCGAATCACGAAGAACACAGTACGCATATGACACGAACTAGGAATAACAGTACGATCTGACACGAATCCGCCACGCATCAGTACGAACCACAACGAACCCACCACGACCTAAGTACGCTTTGGCCACGAATGTGGCACGCATGCATCACGTCCCACGGCGAACGGAAATCCGACTGCCTCGGACTAAATAAACTCCGACCTTTCAGGCACGGTACAGTTCCCTTTCCGCTTCCAGAAAAAGAGAACAGCAGACTGAATTTTGCCATTTTTTTCAAAACTTGGTTTGTATCAAGTTAAACCTGAATACAAAATTCCCAAACATGCCTCCAAAGCAAAAGAGCACGTCAGTAGGCAAGAAGGCAGCAGGGGTGGCGCCAAGATTTGCCCGACAGCTGAAAAATTGGATTTTTATAGAAAAAAATTTGGGTCTTTTTAAGGAAAATCGGAAAATATGGGGTCTTTAGTGAAGAATTTGCCCTTCCTTTGAGCAAAATCAAGCAGATCGTCGGGGCGACTGAATATGGTTGGGATTTCATATTTGATCGTACAGATTAAGGCTCCCCATCGAAACTGGAAAATTTCCCCGACGGGTTGGGGGCCTTCCAAGTTGGGGGCATGGCCCCTCGGCCCGGTCCGCTGACTCCACCCCTGGAAGGCAGCCCAGAAAAAGACCGTCCAGGAGGATGGGCCGGGACCCTTCGAGAGCTGGTACAGAAATGATAAACTGGCTTGGAAAGCACCAGCATTAATACTGTCAGACAAACAAAATGGACAGACATTGTTCATTTCGGAAGCGTCTATACGACATTCTTGGGAATTCGCTCGTGATCGTATCACTTTCATGTCGCAATTGTGGTGCTTCGCAGTAGTTCGTGGTGGTTTGTACTAATTCGTGGACATTCATATGGCGTTCTTACTGCTATCTTAGTGAGTTCGTGTGGGTCCGTACTGGTTCTTCTTAATTCTTGTCGGAAGCGTACCGCGTTCTTACTGCTGTCTCACTGCATTCTTGTGGCATTCGCACCGATGCGTACAGCATGCGCATGGTATGCGCGGGGAACTCTCTCAAAGGTCAGAACATGGCGAACCACCACGACTTTTCATTCTTCCCTATTCGCTGGCATTCGTGCCCAAAGTCGTGATGGTGGGACTGGGGCTTAAAGGACTGAGTGTTCATCATTCATATTGATAAAATGTTCACTGTCTTTCACTCAAACTCCTAGATATTTCCCTATAAACATGAAATCTCTTTTACAATCTTTATATTGAATACAATATACAACCTCCCTTTTCTTACAGATCCCTTTCTTGACATTGCATAATCTGCAGACAAGATCCATACAAACTTTACCAGAAAAAGGATTGGGTCTACTTTATCTTTCTTGAATATATCATGTTTTACGATTTGACCTATGCTGACCTCACATGATCTTTGAACTCCTCCAAAAATAACAAAAATGAAAAAGTAAGTCTCCCAAAAAGGGGTTCAAACTCGGGTCGTCTCTGTGGAAAACCGAGCACTTTAAACTACCTGGTGACCTAAAATGATGACCACTGACCTCTACTGAAAACAATGAGGTTCTCTCTCTCAATATGATAAATTCATATACCAAGTATTAAAAGTGCCCATCATTGCTACCTTGAGATATTGTGTTTACATGAAGCTTTTAAAAATTCTTTATTTTCACCTTCGATGACCTCAGATAACCTTTGAACTCCACCAAAACCAATAGGATCCATTTTCTGACTATGACGCATCAACACGCCAAGTATGATAAGTATCAATGCTTAATACATTGAGATATCATGTTAATACTTTTTTCGACATATACCCTAGTCTGGTGACCTCACATAAGCTTTGACCTCTACCAAAAAGAATAGGGTGTTCTCTCTTAATATGATTATTCTGTATTTACCAAATATGATCATCATTGACATCTTGATATATCGCGTTTGCAAGCCAAGCGTCACAAACACACATACATACACCACATACGGGGGCGTACACTCGTAAGCGTGATTACACAGATTCTTTTCGCCTTCCCCAAGGAAGAAAAAATCAAAACTAAGTAATGTACAAAATTATTTTGCAATGTAAAAAAAACATGGTTAAAATATCTCAAAATGATGTATATTCGAAGGGCTTAGAGCACACCATTTTAGAGCAGCTGTCTCGTTATCACCTCCTGTTAGTAGGCTTGAGTGGATTTAACTTCCAATGCAATCATATAGCCATCATCCATTTTTGCTTTAATATACAGCCCATTGAAACATCAAATCGACTGGTAGTAAATTACGTCCGAGTTAAGCTCTTATTAAAGAAATGATCAAATTGCGAGTTTAAGTGGTCTGTTCATGGCGCATCCAGTGCCATGTAAAGCTAGATAAATGCTTCATTTAAATGCTTGCAAGTTTGCAAAGGTTTTGCTCTTGGGCCTCAACGAGGGCCCTGAGATGGTCCTTAAGACCCCTTGGTCATTGGACTCTTTACTCTTTAGCGGTGCCATCGGCTCCCCTACCTATAAGCGCCTCACCACAATTTTAAAACCCTGGCTACGTGTTAGTGAAGGTGACCTCCTTTACAGTGATAACGCTAAATGGCAGATTGTTCATATTTGCAGTATCTATTCATATACATATAATCTGATCCTTAATCAGTTAAGAGACCTTTGAATGCAATTTGAGGTTAATTAATAGGCGGAGTTGTAATCAAATCATGATTAGAGTAACAACTTGCAAAATTGCAATTTTCACCATTGAAATAACACAGTGACTCCGGTCATGACTTGACTCGAGTCGCTAAAATGAGCGTAGTTGACCTGACTTGCCACAAAAAAGAGTGAATTGGTTACAACTCTGATAATAGTACTATGTACTGTAAAAGGAGGTTAAGTGTTAGTTTCGTTAGGTGGACGTTACACTGTGCTCAGTGATTACTTTATTAGCTTACGTATTGCGTTACACTCGGGCATCTCCGTACCGACTAGTATTAACCAGTTGCACTGCAGAACAGGGGGAGCCAGGGTATTTTGATAGAGGGAAAGCATGGGGTGAGTGATTGCTGTCCTGGGGAGTAGTCTAAGGGGAGGTGATGTACCCTCCCTCTTTGAGACATTTTGGTAATTTAAAGTGAGGTCGCTTAGTTGCAAAAATGGTGCTGTCTTTGGTGTATTTTTTGAACTGATTGTATATGGTTTTAAAATGTTCATAACTTAGTGAATTTTAAATTTTTGTGGATTATGAAAGTGTATATAAAGGCTGCCAACACCGAATAATAGGGCGTCCTGGAAGCTCTGAATTTATTGTATGGATCAGAATAGGCCTAGCCCACCCCTCCTCTTCTCTTCTTCTTCTTTCTCTTTCGCTTCCTCCTTTTTTTTCTCTTTCGTTTTCTCTTGTTCTTCTTTTCCCTCTTCTTTTCCTTCTCTTTTACCCTTTTCTTGCACATTATAGGGGGCGTCGTCCCCCTGCCCCCTGTGGCACCGCTCCTGCCGCAGAAGGATAACTTTCGGAAATGATACTGGAAGATCTGCAGTAGAGTTGCCATTGTGCCTTATGCCCCACTCACACTATGCCGAAATTACACACAAAGGGGACACGAATTGACACGAATTAAGGTTCGCGGCGTCTTCGTGTGTGTTCCCCTGACATTCTTCTTGTCTTCGT
>WURT03000025.1:822348-846205 GCA_009936505.3 Holothuria glaberrima
TTATAAAGTTTAAAGAAAAACAAAGGACTGTTCATTAATGTGAGGCTATGACATCATATGTGCTTGCTTCAAGTTCAGTTTCTGTTGAAAATGTGACAACTTGATCTGCTGATATCTTGAGAACCATATGTCGGATTTCAATGGAAATTTCACCAGATTGCTTAGAATAAGCACCCCTCTGATATATCAAAACTTGATTTGAGCTTAGACCCTTCTTTTAATATGTTCGTAGGCAGTTACCCTTAATGTACTAACCTTGTTCGCCATCATTCAAAATCATAGATATCCTTGCTCAAAGATTGCAGTTCACTACAATTCACTGCTGCAATTACAATGACTTTTTACATACAAATCTTTCCAATTACTTACAGGAAAGTTTGTTCATATAAAATGATGGAATATATTTGTAATAGTATTAAGTGTTATTGAATTAAAAGTGAAGAACTGAAGGTTACAAACCTGCACAAGTCTGCCTCATGACACTGGAAAGAACACCATCAGTCCATTCATTTGTGTTGAGATCAAATTCACCATATAACTCACCAAGGGAAAGTGCTTTGGGATTAATTGGGTACTCCTGCAAATGAAGGTAAAATTAAACAATTTATCCCACAATTTCAAACAAAGATAGGTAACATCAAAGGTGAGTTGAATCTGTCAAGTTTAAATCAAATTACACTTGATGTGTTTTATTCTCTTATTTGGCAAGTAACATTTAGAAGAACTGTTTCAAAAACTGAAAGAAACACAATATGCACTAAAAACCACTGTCCAAAGGAATCAGTGATCATCTTTACTAATCATGACAACATAATTGCCTCAAGCAGACCAATAACTGTATATGCACTATCACAAAAAAGTCACTGTGGTTTTAGTTGAAAGTAGAGAAGTCCCTGTATATTCACAATGAGAATGCTACCTTATTTTTTGAAGGAGTGTGTCTGTGCATGCACACCTTGGGAGTAATACTTACTCCTTTATTACTCCTTTGTAGGAGTCAGTTACATACAGTACATCTTACACCAGGATGTTACATTACCTGTTTTCAACACCCTGTCATGTGCTGAGTATTTACCACCAGGGTAGTACATCACCTGTTTTTAAGACTGAGTCATGTACTAAGTATTTACCACCAGGATTGTGCATTGCCTGTTTGGTAACAGCCATACACATATAGTGTATCTACCACTAGGATATTACAATACCTGTTGCTTAGGGCCAGTCACATATCTACCACCATGACATATTACTAATCAGTAGGAGCAAATCCCTGTATATAATTTACCTTGACAAGGTTATAATTGTCATCTCCTTCTTTCTTCATCCTGGACAATGTAGACTGCAGTATTTTCCAAGACACTGTCTTGCCGCTACCTGTCTTTCCAACAATCATGACAGAGTGACGAGAGTTCTTTGTCTCATACAGCTGGATAACTTTCAGGATAGAACTCTGTATAGTCTGATAGCCATTCTCTTTCAGCTCAGACTCAATAACTTTTTTCATCTAGACAAGAAATCATGAGTGCTTTTTGCAGAATAAACCTGATTTTTGTAAGACTGACTATTACCAAACTCAACTGTACTGAAGAGTGCAGTAATTTATGAAAAAAAAAAAGACTTGATAAAGGAAATGGAATAAGAGAGTTGCAGGAGCTTAATTCAGAAACAAAAAGGTTTCCTTTGATGAAAATACAATGCTTCTCAAGAAGAAACTTTAGACAGTTCAACAGAAAATGGTGAAGAAATACAATAAACATGTCTAGCTTTTACATCGTAACCTGTGGAAAACAGAAAATGATAATTTATGTAATATGACCAACCTTTCCATAGTCAATGACAGGAGTATCAATACCAGGAAACAGATCAGATACAATGCCATTAAACAGAGGTAAGTCTACTACTGTCATCTTAGGAACATTCATGTCCTTCATGGCTAACAAAAGAACCTAGAATACAAAAAAATGAAACAGTTCATATGGTAATAAACTTTAGTTCACTTTTGCCACACACTGCATAACTCCAAAGTCACATCATAACTGATTTTCTACGGAGCTACATCTCTTAACTCTAATCACTCAAGTAACACTCTACACAGTAAAGAGCAGTCTATACTTTTTAACACACCATTAAATTATAAGAACCACTTATGGTCATCCCTTGCACTTTGTGCCTAATCAAAGACATAGTGCAGATTTGAGCAGCACTCACTGTTCATAGCTTTACAGCACTACACTGAAGTATGAATCTGCCTTTAATGGGTTCGGAGCCTATCGATACCCTTATGAGGGCTTGTGAAAGCTTTGATCATAATTCCCATACAAACATTTCAAATTAGTTGTGAGTTATAAGTATCACAGACTAATTCAATTAAAGATTTCTTTTCACAAACATCACTTATGTGTCATATTACAATTTAGTTTTGACATACAGAGTATAGGAGTAATAAGTACTAGACTGAAGTCTGCATTTATTAAAAATATTCTACTTATTTCGAATAACAGTCTCGACCTCCACTGTGAATATCTGATTGTTTGGAAAGCTGTAACTGCTGTTCAAAACAGAGGCATACTAACAGGGACTAGGAACTTTGCAAGACTTCAAAATTAAAGATTGACTGATAATGTCACTGTATCTTTCTTCTACTGATGGCAGCACTACCATACCTCTTCATCTGGAAGGCTTGATAGTACCCGTTTCTTCTTGCCAGCATACCTCAGCACTGAGGTTAAGGCTCTCAAGCCAAAATCATAATGATCTTGTTTAGACAGTTGTTGGACAGCCAAAGAGTACAGGGTATGAACCTTCTTGGCTAAGACCTGTAAGGAGAGTACAAATTACCAAGAGGTTGTAGATTTTGTACAATAGCATGACAGTGGCAGCAGGATTGTAATGACAATGTAGTAGGAACATCATATAACACGATCAAATCCATCAGCGCAATACAAGTAAAATTTAAATCTTATATGATAAACATGTCAACTTTGTATTGATGCTGACACTTTTATATGACATAAGTGAGAAGACAAGTAATATCATCAGTCCTTTGCCATCTACTGGACTCAGTCTACATTAAGCAGCAGAGTACAGGATACAGTAAATTGTAGAGCTTACAGAAAGAGCCAAGTCATCTTTTACAAGATCTTATTTAGCAGCATTATTAAGTAAAGTGATACAACAGGAAATTAAGTCAAGAGCAAATCACTATCACAATACATTTCAAGCTTCGTGTTAAATTCATGATGACACAGGGAGAAGTGGAACCTTTCCGCAACATTTATGACTGCCTTTATTTTTTATTTTTTAAATAGTCTTTTTAGAGTTAGGATCTAACAAACTACTTTCTACAATAGTTTATAGCCTCTTATTCATTATGCATTTTGTAAGCTCTTTTCAGGAATCCATCTTTCATGCATTTCCTGTTAGTTTTAATGGCTTTTTAATGCTCTATAAATTCTATGTTGTATGCTAGTCCAAATATGTAAATTCCTACTTGGATCTAGTAAGGCTGACTTCCTTACATTTTGAAACCCTTAACATGACCATATCCATTAAGGCAGTAAAAATGAATGGTAAAATCTATTAAAATAAACACTTATTAACAAATTACCCTTGTGTTGCTGAAGCCTTCACCAAAGAGGATAATTTCAGCAATGTATCCAGAGTCCGGTACAACCATAGAAATAGGACGAAACATTGATTTGAGGTTGTCTGGGAGCTCAGTTCGACCAGCGTAACCTATGAAAAAGAAAACAAGATAACTGTGATTGGCATCTGAGATTTGGCATTACTATCTGATCTATTTGCTATTCCAGTTTTTAGGTTTACAGCAAGTCCATGGGAAATTTATCCCTGAGAGAGCTGTTGTACTGAGAGAGCTGTTGTACTGAGAGAGCTGTTGTACACAAGAGACTGATGTCGTAATCTTGATTTTTTACCATTACCATCATACTAAGTGACATGATACTTTTATAAAGTCAGCTACTAACCCTTAAGTTATATTTGTATTTCCTATCTGATCCTAAGTCAGCTTCTGTGTCACCTGTACCACCTATCTGTACTTCTGCTTCATCAATTCTGTATAACTCTGTCTGTTCAGAATTAATCTGCTAGTCATCCCACAGACACACCAAGAAACCATCTGGTATCAAACCCAACATAATAAATTCTTCTGTTTGCTTCCCCATCTCAGCGCAAGCTGATCCAGGTATACAAAATATTGAAAACAATAGCACCAAAACAAATTCCAAAACAAAGCAAAATATATGAACAGGTTATTAAACAAACATCAATTGAGAATTGAAAGGATATTGCATGCAAATCTCCTAAAACTAAACCTGATTGCATTCCTTCCAAAAATGTTATCAACATTTTACAATTTTTCAAGAAATTTTTCCATTCTGTAACAGAGTTTTGAAAGTCACTTTAGAATACATTCTATATTGGGCATTGGTTACTTGTTCAATTCTCATTCATTTTAGAGTTCTCATTATGACTGAAGACTCACCTGGGTTCATGGTGATGAAGATACCACAGGACCAGACCAGGTTGATCTCACGACCCTCAAAGACAAAGCGGGAGGAGCCAGCTGCCAGTGCTGATAGAATTGACAGAATCTGCTGAGCGACGACAGACAATACCTCAATATTGATTCTGTTGAATTCATCAAAGCAGCCCCATGCTCCAGTCTGAAAATGGAGACAAGAAAACCTCCTTGAATTGCTCGTACTACAATGGTTTTTAAGGAAGAGTTAAGCCTAATAGGGGAAGGGAAAGTGAATTCCTGGCACATGTAAGGTGTGAGTGAGTTTCATGTCTAAATTTATATAGTGATCTGAACATATTTGGAAGGATATTCTTAAACCAAGAAAACATAAAAATTCCAACGTGGTAACGATAAATATCAAAAATAAATAGAATGTTCAGTTTGGCAAAACATCCACGAGTGGTTTCAAAGAGCTGGGAATGAAGTATTAGTCGAAGGGCTCTCTTCTGGAGGATATAAAGGGGATAAATCCTAGACATGTACAAACCACCCCACAGAAGAGCAAAATATGATAAATAAGGGTTAATAAGAGTATTATACAAGGTAACAAGTGTCTTGAGAGGTAATTCATGGCGAAGTCAGGCCATGATTCCAACGTTCTTGGAAATTTTCTTCGAAATACTTTGGATGTGATTGCTCCAAGTGAGATGCCTATCTATATGAATACCAAGAAACTTAACAGAGTTGCTTAGGGAAACTTCAGTCCCACAAAAGTTAACATTATGTATAGATGGCATTACAATGACAAATTTCCAACAAGTACACCTCACAACATTCATTTCATGATTTACTGAACAGATTGGTCTTAAATTGATGGTAATATAAATACAATTCTGTTCTGTTAGTGCACTTGATATCATTATTGCACACCAGAAGGAACATCTGTACTGTGAACCTAGGACAAGAGCAATGTGAAGCAAAACAAAAAAAATTGAAAATACAAATTAAAACTGTTGAATACACATTACTGTAGAATTACCTGGGCCAAACCAGAAAACATTCTACCCATAGATTTGAAATCCAATCCTTCGGAGCAATTCACCACAATGACATAGTTACCAAGAGCTTTACCCAAGTCCTTGGTTGTTTCTGTTTTTCCTGTACCAGCAGGACCTTTAGGTGAGCCACCTCGATGAAGATGAAGGGCAGTGGTAAGGGTCATGTAACATCTGTCACAAAAAAAATAAAATGCCAGTGAAAACTCAATACACAATTCAACTTTCATAGCATGATGACTTCTGGCTTGTCATGTGTGCTTGGGTGACATCAAAATTCTTTTAATATCTAAGATACTGAGCATGATAATAGCAAAACTGGAACTTCAAGTTCAGATGTAAAAAGATCCAAAATAGTCATGAATATAGCATCAAGTTTGACTGATCCATAAACTGGTTTTTAATGACATAACCAGTTTTCTATCTTTACAATTGAGGCACCATGTTAAAACTGTAGGCTGCAGCTCCCTCAATTAAGCTGCAGCTGCCTCAGCAATGCTTTGTGGCTACACATATTACAATAGCAGGATTTAGCTGGTACTACTACTGTGACATGCTTAGTAAAAAAAGCATGGCTGCAGCTGCTGCAGCTTGGCTGAGGGAGCTGCAGCTTAGCTATTTTGGCATTGTTCCTTAATGTTAAGCCTCAGTGAGGCATTGCATTTGATCACTGATTGAGAAGGTAGTTAAGACTTACAATGGAGGTCCCTACCTGTCTGTAAGTGGAGTTATCACAAGTCTCCCTGAGTTACCCAGGTACTCATAGCCATACTGGAATTGAGTGTTAGTTTGCCTAACCACACAGTCATCAATGTCTTTGTCCCAGTAAACTCTCAGCTGCATTAGCCACTCAAATGCTGTTACATCATTGATGCTGGATTTAATCAACTTTTCAATCACATCACGAGCATGCACTTCAATTGTTACCAAGGCAACGACTTTTGCACGGAGCATTTTTGTCAAGTTTCCTCTGATCATCTCAGAAAATTTATTCAGCATAGAAATCTGGAAAAGAAGGCCACAAAATATTCAATTTGCAGAATCTAAAACTATAAAGGCAGACATTGATTACCAGAG
This sequence comes from Holothuria glaberrima, assembly GCA_009936505.3. NCBI lineage: Eukaryota > Metazoa > Echinodermata > Holothuroidea > Aspidochirotida > Holothuriidae > Holothuria > Holothuria glaberrima. The sequence goes on from WURT03000025.1 coordinate 828,964, forward strand.
ATAGATGTAATGTCTTTTGCACTGAAGATAAACCTGCTGAAAATATTTAAAGTTAGTATCATCAATCTTACAATTATGTAAACTGAGCTGATAATTTTTTACAGGCCTTTAACAACAAATGCTGCATTTAACTTCCCATGCAATATACAATCCATACTTTCCCTGTATATGAATTTATTTTATTTTCTCATCAATTTGACAGTTACACAATGAACAGTGAGCTATTTTAAAACTGATCATATCTAGATGTTATTCTAGGACTTTTGAAGGAAGAAATACAAAACAAATGCTGGAAAGGCATATAAAGCAATACTTTACAATTTATAATATGCATTAGTATTTAAAGTTGAAATATATGTTGTCTGAAGTAAAGATTTTTTGAGTGTTTCTATGGTACCTGTTTCTTTTTCATACTCTTCAGAGCCTTCTTGTCTCCCCTCTCCTTGGTCATGGCCAAAGCTTTGGTCACATCAGCTGTCCACTGCATCTGACTAGATGTGATCAGCATCTGAAAAATGTGGTAATATGTGAGCCACTTGCCATGAAACAGTAGAAAATAGCTTTTGCACATAGTGATACCCCACACATTAGCCATTTAATTAAACAGACTACCCTATATACTCAAAAAAGACAAGACTGAAAAAAAAAATACAAAAAAGGGTATCCCATTTGCATATCTAAATGAAAACTATGTTAAAACTACGGAGTCTTACCTGTCCTGGCCATTCCTTCACCCACTTGTCTCTTTTACTAAGGCTCTTCTTCAGGGCAATCTTGCACTGCTTAAGTATTTCCTTCAGTGTCCATCTCATAATTCTTTCAATGTCACACAACCATGCCTGAGGACAAAAGTGACATCAGAGTTGTCTTTAGATCCCATTCAACACATAAAATTAGCTCATTTAGTGTAATCTCAAGTTTGAGTTTACCAAGCCACACTCAATGTCCATCCTAATCCTCTACATTGTTACTGAGTATTGATATACATTCACAACAATACACTCTTCAAAAAACAAAAGAAAAAATAACAAAAATGAAAAACAAAGAGAACAAAGACAAAAGGGAGAAGACCACTGATAGAATGGCTACTACCCATACAACATTGAATAGCGTTAACATGAAAGACAAAACAACATTAAAACAAGTGGATGGAAGAAACATGTTTCTTCACAAAAACAGTGAAAGGTAAATCACCTCAACAGGACCTTCCAAAAGGACCTGGTTCCCGAAATCAACACATTCTCCATCAGCTGAGTACATTGCTTGAGCTTCAAACTTTTGAGTTATCCCCATCTTCTGGATTCTAAGACTTTTAATATTATCAAAGCATTTCTTAAGGTGAGGTTGTACCTGTATCAAGAAACGAAGATTGAGTCTTGAAGTCATTTATTGTTACACACTGACCTGCTAATATCAAACAAGTCTTAAAAAAGAATCAGCAATATCAATATTTCAGCAAGAGATTAGAACATCATTTTCTCACATTCATAACATCATTACAATGGCAAATAGTATGACAAATTACCTCATATAAGCCACCTCAGGGAATAGTTTATCTGGTATCGCATAGGAATTTGCTATACAAGCTGGCCAAGCTGCTACACAAATGCCAAAATGCATAGCACTTTTTGTGTGCATTAGCAGAGGGCTTTCAGTGATTTACACTAAAATTGGAACCCCAAATTATTCCTTGCACCTATAGGAGCAAAGTGCAACAATAACCAAAAACACCTTCTACCATCATATAAATAGATCACATAGACAGTTCTGTAAAATTTATATCTGATGTGACTTACAGCCTGTGGATTCTTTGACTGTCCCAAAATTTCTAGCAAGTCATCATTTGACAGAAAGTAGAATCTTGGGAAGATCTGTCTCTTTGTCTCCAAGTACATATCTAGTGACTTCTGAATCTCCTCTAGCTTGCTGTTCATGTCATTCAGGGTTTCTAGAAGACCTAGTGAAAAAAGGGGAAAAATAACGGATAAAAATTTCATGCGAAAAGAATGGAAGTTTCAAGGATTAAAGATTCCACTTACAACAACTTTTGTTTTAGAAAAACATTAATGAGAAATGGGAAAATCAAACTAAAATATCATGATTTGAGCAAAATTTACTCTTTGATACTTATTAGCTTGTTTAAAATAATTAAAAGCAACACCCAAAGCTTCCTTTTGTTGACAGGAAGAGACAAAGAATGTCATTAGCACATAAATCAATCCAAACTGTTATCAAATAAGTGTGTTTTACAGTGCATGTCACTTCACTTCTAGTAAGGCAATTCCTCTAAGACCACTTAGAGTCTACATCAGACTGAATTTCAATCATATAGAATATGCAAAACAAAAACCAGATTGCACACGGAGGACACTACACTGAAACATCTGTAATGAATGATTCTGCTGCAAAACAAAATTTAACCATCAATGATACACAAAATTATTCCATAGAACCAGATAGGACATTGAGCTTGATTTTAACTGAGTGACAATCTGTTATAATGCTTTGGTACTGAAGCGGTATGTTGATGGTTGGTTTACAAATAAAGACCCTCTGAGACAGGTATACATACAACAGTATGGTGTCCTACACACAGCATCATCACAAAACCAGTACTTAATCTAGCCTAATAGACTATCACAAAATAAAAACTAACAGGCCAATTACAAAAAAATTCTGTTCATCCGCAAATGTCGGGACTGTATTTAGTTTGGATAACAGAAAAGTTAAGATGATCTGTTTCATGTTTTGGCTTCAAGTGCCATACATGGGGCCCTTAAGACAGTATTCCAAACATTTCTCAAATTATGTTGAAAAGGCTGGTAAAAATAAAGCAAAAATGTCAAGAAATATTTCGTTATGATCTTTTGTAAATGATAATATGACAAAAAATTGCAGTCTTTTAAATCCCAGAGATATCATTCCCCAAATTAAAGCCTTCAATCTCCTGAATGGCCAATGATTCACTTACAATATGCTAAATATGTGCATGTGTTGATAGGAATCTCTAACAACTTGAACACTATACAGAATGTGTATAAGGCATAAATTTCCAAAAATTACGCAGCTTCATGTAAAGAAGACATTTAAACAACCATTCACATTATTTTTGTAAGCTGTAATTTTTTTGTTGAAACCCACTTTGAAACTCACTGCTCGGAGTCAAAAAAATGTTTTATGCCATCCTAACAAGTATTACACATTTTTATGCAACCGCTACCGACTACTGTCTCTTAGGAGAAATTTCAAAATGTTTCTGCTCCCAAATTAGACTTTGAGTTTTAAAATGTTTTTTTTACCCAGATGCCTGCTGTCTTAAACAGTGTGACATCTCACCCTGACTCTGTAAAAGTTTACCAGATTTATACATTTCTCCCAAAATGTCTGTTAAGCTTTTGTCTTTTTAATACACGTAAAGCTTGACAGACACTGAATTGTGTTTCTTACAAAGTCTGGTCAAATTGGGACACCAGTTTGATAAACAAGGTTCAGATAAACAGAGTTTAAATAAAGAGGTTCAGATAAAGGTTGTTCTACCACAGTAATATGCAAATGAAATGGTGAAGATAATCTTCAAGATCCTAATAGCTTCTGTTACAACAGAGGGACTAAATTTCCATTCCATATATCATTGCATATCACCAACACAATGAAATCATTCTTTCAATATGGTTAAGTAAGGGGGAGGGGTGAAGGCAAGGGTGAGGGTTAAGGACTGGGTCCTCTGTCAAAGTGTTAAGATGTAGTTCATTTTATATTTACCTTCATGATGAGTTGCTCTCAGAGCATTGTTGTCTTTATTCATTCTTGTCATGATCTCCTTCCAACTGCTATTCACTGCATCAAACTCAGCAGATTCTCTTGGCAACTGTTTTCTGATATCTTCTCCCAGAAAGATGTTCTGTATTTTTATATTCCATAGACAGAGAGAGAAGTTATTAACATTCACATAACACATGAATATTTTAGAATGAAATTAGCCAATTTAGCAACATACTTCAAAAAATGTTCTTGAATTGATGTACCCATTACCTTATACAATTCTGCTTTGCCCAAACTGTGATGTCTTTCAGTTTTACTTGAATGACTCATACGATTTCATAATTCAATATTTACAGGGTGACACAGAGAAAAGGGTACAACATAAATAGTACATAGCTCACCTCCAGGTACATCCACTGCCTCTGTACTGTCAATGTAACCTCAATTACTTCTAGAATATGTGAAAGTGTTCTCTCCCAGTAATCTACCTCCTGCTCAAAAGCTTTGACAAAGCGTGATGCCTTCATGGTAGACAGGGTCACTTGATTATCCTCAAGAGCCTGGAAAACCTCATCAGAAGCTCTGTAATACAAAACAGACATTTTCAGCAAAATGTTTAGAAAGGTTAGGCATTATCTTGACTTTTGCTTTTATTAGTTACACAACTGTCCTGTTCCTCTCTTCTTTTACGAGATTCCATCTTATACAGAATCTAAAATCACCACCCAGGGCTATTTTCTAAAGCTGTTTGCCTAACAGATGAAGTATTAGCATAAAATCTGATACTTTAAAGTGGTTTAATTTTGTGCTTTTTGCGGCCAAGTAACTAATCGTAAATTAAAGATGCAAGAATATTTCATTACTCTGTACAAGACTATGGTGAGACAGGTGAAACTGCCAATTCTTCCCTTAGTAAATATGTGTACAAAGTACAGAATTGTGAAAATTTAGCCTCATAGAAATTTCCTGCTATACAGTACTTTGACAGAGCCTGCTTACTTTAGTCTGAAGTGACCTCTGTCCTTATAGGGTGATATGTCTAGCACCATTTCATCCCAAGTGGCTCTGATTTCTCCAAGGGACTGCTCAATAGCCAGTTCCTTACTAGCTGCACCAGACACCTCAGCTATTTTTTCTGCAAACTGATCAAAACCAAGCTCAATTATTTTCTCCAGGGTGAAGTCATCTCCCTTGTGGTCAAATGGCTTCTGGATTTCATCAGCAATCTGTTTCCAGTGACGGTCTCTCATTGCATGATTGTGGAGGTCCACAACCAGAGGCATGGTGCGACGGAACTGATCTACACGATTACGGGAAAACTCCACAATTTCCCAGTTTTTGTCCTGCAAAGTAATAAAGGATTGGTTTTGTAAGTGCTGCTAATGATAGTCATTTATGCATCATCCCTTCACAAATCTAACCTGATTGAGATACACTTTTTATCTGCTGAATGATTAAAATGAGTACAAATCTAAGTAGACTTCACACTAGAAGTAGTAACATATTACCTGCCTTGGTCTGTGGTATCCACTAATTTTGCTATGATACTACAAGTATCTTTGTCTCAAGGACTTTAACCTTAGCAATCAAAACAGCTTCTAAATAATCTGCAAGTCAGAAATTTACCTTAAGTTCTCTACCAAGTTTGTTCAGTTTCTTAAAGAGGTGGCCAGCTGTCATTTCCATGTCTGTTGTGACTAGCTCTGAGAATTTTCCAACTTTCCATGTATTCCACAGACCTTCCCACTCCTGAGTAAGCTGCCACACATTCTCTATCGAATCCAAGTCCTAGAACAAAATCAGTTAGAAATGTTGGTCACAGATTACACATACCTTAGTGATAGAAATTTTGTTAAAAAGTGACAAGCCCTTGATTCATATATAAATGAGTGCAAAAAGAAACAGTACCACAAGTAAAAACTTTATCAGTGTTACTGATAAAAAGAAGATTTAATGTTTATTTTGATTAAAAGTTGAGGTATACACCATCTAAAAGGAAATATGTGACTTAAGTGTCTACCTTGTCAACCTGCTGAATCTCCTTTGATGGAGGCTGATCTATTTTAAAAATACTGAGTCCCCTTCTGAGAGTTGCTTCTTGATTCTTTAGGCTGGTCAGGTGCTCCCTGGTATCTACTACCTTCTTTAAAGCATCCTCACATGCAAGCTGACTGCTGAAAGGACCTGTAGAAAGAGAGACAATCTCATCCCTTACAGAATCTAATCGACTAGTACAAAAGGAATTGTGTGTAAATTTCTGTATAAACACACTATTACCAATAAGCAAGGTGACGGTTCATCAAAGGGCGTAAAATGTTGATAGAATATCTTAATGGCATATTAACTTAGGCAACTTCAACTATCATAAGTTGACAATATTTCTGTCCAGCATACAGTATGCAATTTTTTGGTGTTACTGTTTGTAGGTTAAACTTGAACTGTACATTAATTCCAGGTATACCTACAAGATGGCAGCTAGCTATTGAGACCCTGCTTAGTCAAAGTATGTATGAAAAGTTTTCCATCTACAACTGACACTGATAAATAGATATAGGAAAGTACAAAATGCTAACCATCTAGCCATAAACCAATGTAAATACATCCAAGTGCAAGAAGTGGGGCTCTATAACACATCTCACTTATTCTTGTTCTCACCATTATTTTGGAAGTCTTCCAGTAGGGTATGGACTGTCTTCTTAAATTCCTCTGCTGAGTGGATCAATCCAGTCTTGAACTTTTCTTTATATTTCTTTAGCATGACATCACTCTCGATCAGACACTCTTGAAACTTCATCCACTCATTGCCTAGATCATCTAACATCAGTTTTACCTGCAAGGAACATCAATACTAAATCAGTGACCTACTTGCTACATTATTCTTGCATATTCTCCAGACTTTGCTCAAAATCAAGGACTTGCAGAAACATTTTAACCAAATTCTGTATCTTCTAATTTATGACAAACAATTCTGCCAAAAAGTTATCTACACCTTAGTTCAAAAAAAAAAAAAAAAAGGAACTTGACGATATGAAGGAATGAAACTGGTACCTACAATCTTGGACAAAACTGTTCGGACACTTTCTCATAATACTGTTCAATCTCAGTTCCCAGGCTTACATGAAACCCCCGCCCCTCCAATGTTGCACAGAAAGAGTACGCCATGAACAGGATAACTGTGGTCAACATCGTGAAGGGGAGTAGGGTGTCCCAATGAGTTTTGTCCAAGATTGTAGCTCACAACTCTTACCTCTTCTGGGATGGGAACATCATACTTTTCTAGAATAGAGAATTGTTCATGAAGAGGAGGGAATTTAGCTTCAATGTTTGGCAAGTCATTCTGAAGCTTTTCAAGCAGAGCCAAGCTGTCACCAAGCTCATCTAGAGTCTGGGGTGGTTTACTCAATCTAAAAGAAAGAAGATAGAAGTTACACCTTTAAGCAATGAACAAAAAACAAAATATTAACAAAAGAAGTGAAACAGAATAACCAAAATGTATTTTATGTTGCAACCAGCTGTGTACTTATTATGAGCAGTGCACTTTGTCAAAACACTTCTTTGGAAGAAATTTGCAAATAACACAAATAAATCAGTACACAAAATGTATTTGAAAACCTGACAATTTCATCAGGCACTTAGTGTCCCATGTTCCCTAAATCACCTTCATGGATTTATTGGGTATATTAAACATTAAAGCTTCTCATTATTTTACAAAGTACCAATAACTATGTGTAAAAATTTTGTTTCAGAAAAAAGGACAGGATTACTGTTTCTTACTCATAAAAATTTTGAATGAATTAGGCACTAAAATCATTTTGCCTTTCTAAGTGATAACATAGAAAAAAGGTGAATGGAACACAACTTACAGCTCTTGATTTTCCTTGAGGAACTTATGAAGGTCCTTGAGGGTTTGGCTAGCCATCTCAGCAAGCAAGGTAGTAAACTTATTCTGCCATTCATTACAGTGACTGAGAAGAGCAAACTTGAGGGGTGAGCAATCAAGCAGAACAAATTGAATGTTAAGGACTGTTTCTTCTTTCTGTACATTGTTAGCTACTTCAGTGTACCTGCATGGAAGAAAACATGCCAAAATTGTTTAACTTGAGTTTGAGTTTATTTCCACACATACAATTTGTACAAAATGAGACAACAACTTGAACATGGAGGTGGGGGAGGACTGGAAAGCAATGGCTTAAACAAGCAGTCTGCCCTTTGACAAAACTTGATAACTACTTGCACTTATCCCTCATTAGAGCCACTGTAAAAGGAAAACAACTCCCATGTTTACAGGTAGGGAAGTTCTTGTACAATGACATGAAGGAGCTAACACACTAAATCATCATCTGGTGCAGTGTTACCTGCTAAGTATGTTAAATGAACACACTTGATAACCTGAACAAATGCTAAGATTTGATACAAGATGGCCCTCTTTCAATCATCAGATAATCCTCCATACAGTTTACCACAAGTAATCTCATCTCACCTTGCAATGTCTGCATCAAATGAAGACACTGGTGGATTTAGTCTCTGATATCTTCTGATGAATGCATCTTTGTTGATTTCCCAAATCTCACGGTAACTGTGAAGCAGCAAAAAATAAGCATATATTAGCAAGTTAAGCAGTATGGACTAGATATTAAAAATACAAAATCTGTCTGGTTTTTCAGTACTGTTGCTATTTTGGTATTACAGATTTTGCACATTCTTAACCATGAGACATCTTTTGCCTCTTCACTCAATATCACTGTGTATGTCAAGAGACATTTAAATAAATAGCGTACAATTATCAATTCTATCAATTTTGGGTAAAAGAACACTTGACAGCAACTACTCAACTTAAACAAAAAGTTTCTACTTCTCAGATACAATAGACATTAAAACATCAGGCTTATGTTACAAAGCCAGCTTAGAAATTATGCCTGCCTCCTACACCATTCAATTTCAAATCTAATTGCTATATCCTGTTTTTACAATTTTCAATGAAAATAGAGTAAGCTCTTCTGATCCTTCATGCAGTCTAAGAATCCAACAAATTCTTACTTATCCCAGGTGCTTAGGTAACTCATGAGGTTCTGAGCATTTTCTTGCATCCCAGCATCAATGGCCTTCTGAATCTTCTTGGTTTCATCATCCTTCTCAATGACAGCTGAGATTGGCTGTGTTTAAAAGAACAAATTATTTTACATATAGTACACTTGGAAATACTACACTTAAAAAATCCTGTTATTTGTTCAATTCTTCCATTAATATATATTTAATTCCTAATCTTCTGACACTGTGAATGTTAAAAAATGACCAAAGTCAGAGTCAAACATAGATGAAATATAATAACTTGCTGAAGTAATTTTGCATGAATTTCTCATAGTGTGTGTGTAAGCTTTATATAGAGTGTGCAAGCTTTATATTATATTCCTAAAAGAGGAAGCTCTAGTTTCTCCAATCTACCCAACTTTAACAAAAATGCACATCTGGACCTTACCTCTCTGTGAGATTTCTTTCTTGTCAGTAAGTCTGGTAGCCTCTGAATGACAGATACTGCTGATGTTAGTTGTGTACTGGTGTTCATCATAATTGTTGCAAGTTGTTTGAGGGTTGGTGAAAACTCTACTGAATTCTGCAGGGACATATGAACAACAAATAGCAAAATACATGACATGTTTGTTGTAATGGCAAAGACATCAACCTACATCAGTAGGTCAATTCTGTCAAGTTGACCATTGTCCTATAAGTACAAACATTGACAAACTTGCTCAAGCATAAATGGAAGAAAACCAATGCCTAAATGAACCAATTCATGCTAGACATTGTGAATGAAAACTGTTACTGAAGTATTTACATTTCAGGTAGATCATTCTGAGAAGAACCACAGAATAATAGAAGAAGAAACATTACAAGTAACAATACTGTAGTTATCTAAAGCAGCCAGACCTAAAGGTTGTGAAAATATTTTGAATGATTACCTTTTCATTATCCAACACAACTTTGACCCTAAAGAGAGGGTTTGGAGAGCTTTTGCCATCACCATTGATAGCTCTAGATAATTCCTGCAGGGACCACTTTACATTTAATCTGAATGCTTCCTCAACCATGTGGTCCATCTTTTCTGTATAGTTCCTCCAATGGTTTTGGACCTACAAAATTCAAGTAAGAGAAAAGAGAGTTACTGTTAACATTGGATTGTGTAAAATTTGTCAAAAAGTGTCATTTTTATCATGCACTTGGTCGACAATGCACAAGCACATGAAGGCATTCTCTGCAATGTAATAACCATTTGTTTCCCAAATATGTTTCCAAAATCAAATAAAAAGGATATGGATTGTAATGAAATACACAAAAGTATTGGAATCATCAATTTAGTTACAATTAAATCCAGTACCATTTACATCTAAAAGCATGACTTAAATCTGAAGGCCTCACCTCCACTCCATCAGTCTTAAAGACATCATAAGTCTTCCTCATAGTAGCCACAATTTCTTCATGAATTATCTGCAGCTGCTTCTGTGTGTTGTTTCGATGTCTTAGCTGATCATCTTCAAACTCCAGGCCCTCATAGACCTTCTTTCCATCAATCGAGACCAGGAGGGTTTCACTGATTCTCTTACAGCTCCTTGAGATGGTCAAGTTTGCTATCTTGTAGTCATCAACTATTGCCTGTACCTACAGGTTGGATGGAAGAAGAGCAAGACTTTTTTGTGTGACAATCTTTCATATCATACGTGCAACTACCATGTAATGCAATCTTCCAACTATCCTTCACCATAACAGAATCTAAAATTTTGGGTGAGTTATTTCTTAAAATTCATATTACATCAATCTAACACTAAGTGTAAGTAACTTGTTTAACTTCATTTTAAACTAATTTAACACATAGCTTTCATCACATAAGAAGTCAATCTGACTGAAAGGTGAAGTCCCTACCTTGCCAGCTTGCAGTCTGCATTCACCAATGAAGAAGTCTGATATTCCCTTTGATGCCCAGGTCAGCTTGCTGAGGCCTGGATGAATTTTCTTATCTAGATGACGTATTCTCTCCCTGAAAAGACCTCTCTCTTCTAATGACAAAGCCGCTATGATTCTGAGATGGAAACAACGGGAAGAGATGTAAACTTTCTCACAAACTTGAATTCTGAGAAATGTTAACATGATTAGGAAAAAATGTTTTGAAATTTGGCATTGAACTATGATAACTCAACACTGTCATTGTTCAGAGCAATATAATGTACCTCCTGCTTATCAAACACTCATGAAACATATTTTCTCAAAGTAACTTCTAAAATTTGTTTGGAGGTAATCTTTACTTTTTTCACAATATGTTTACCATTCTCACCTGTTATAATCTCTGACAACAAGTAATACATTCTCTCTGAGTGTTCTGAGATCCTCTTTCTTTGCATAGAGTTCTGTCACATAGTGGGGAATTTCAAACATTAACCTCTCCCAGTAGTGGATCTCATTGAAGAGCTTCAAAAGGGATCTGCACAAAAATAAAAACATCTCTCTTTAAGCAAATCTGTTTTCTCTATGAATTTATGAAGTGTAAACCATCAAAACATCTCAGCTTCAGATGCTATAGTTTCAAACAGAATTCATCCAAATAGAACAAAAGTGGCTTACACTGACAAAATGCAACATCTTAACCACCTTAAACCATGATAAAGTGACAGACTAATGAATTACTTCAGAAAAACTCTTCACCTTTAATGCTATAAAAAATAACTCAAAACATTTTGAGGATTTTACATATATTCTCTTATCTGCTATGTGCACTACTCCTACAAGTACTTCTACATTATTCCATACTATGTTACTATGGACTAGAGTTGTCACCATGTAGATACACTAATTACACTCTTGGTTCATGTTCGCATTTTATGTAAGTGTGACACAGAAAACATATAGTATGTTGGGAAGGGAATATCAAACATCATATATTACAGTAATGGTAAAAATAATGAGAAAGCAATATTCTTCAGATCTAGTGTCAACTTCAGAATGGGCTATGGAAGATTGAAACAACGATGAAAACATGGTTGAATGTGGTATCAGGTGTGAAGGATAAGTGGCTATAGGCTCATGTAAACACCAAGATCAAGGGTTGAGATAATATGTGTATTACGATACTGTATGGTTGTATGCAAATCTGAATTATAGCCAGGCTTATTCCTCGCTTACTAAAGCTCCCTTTACACAGTCCTTACAACTACCTAATGAAACAGTGGGGTAATCAACCATCTATATGCTAAAGAACTGTGTCGTTATGTTGTCTGGAAGGCAACCTGCCAGGTGAATGCAAAGAAACTACAGAGGTCAAATGTTCTGTGTGATGCTGAATTGTTACATCACAGCATGATGTGTCAATATAACTTCTTACTATAGCTGTACACTTTCTACAGCCAGTTGATTTCCTTTCTACCTAAAAATAAATGCAATACTAGAATGAGGAACCAGAATGCAAAAATGCATGGAGGTTTCAATGATATATACATATATATGTTTTATTCCACATAATGCCATTTTATCCTATTTCTTTCAGTCACTGTTGAAATGCTATCTTAAGGTAAATTGGAACATTACAGTTTTGTGTTCATATTTGATCTTGGGAATTCTTGAGAAATTTTCACATTTTAACCTCTGGAGACCCCAGATGACCATCTTGTAAATTCTTGAAAAAGTTTGCTTGGTGACCTGTGTGGAAGGTCTTGGGAATTCTTGGGAAAATTTACTTTTTGACCTGTGGTGACCTCAGGCAAAGATCTTGGGAACTCTTGGCAATTTTGCCTTCGGACCTTTGGTGACCCCAGGTAAAGATCTTGGGAACTACTTGGAAATTTTCCTTTTTGACCTCTGGTGACCCCAGATAAAGATCTTAGTCTTCAGTGTTTGACCCCTAGTGGCCCCAGGTGACATTTGACCTCCAACACAAGTCACACCATAAAACTTCTGAATACTAAAAAATGAAACTCATCCAAGCTTCCTACATCAAGATATGGTGTTAACAAGGTTTTCAGAGTTGACCCCAGTGACTCCAAATGACCTTTGACCTCCACCAAAAACAAGGGCTCTCTCTCTTATCATAACGCATTAACATACCGTGTGAAATCAATCCAAGCTTCCTAACTCCAGATATCGTGTTAACAAGGTTTTCAGAGTTTGACCCCTGGTGACCCCAGATGGCCTTTGACCCCAACAAAAAACAGAAGGGTTCATCCTCTTACTATAGCACATCTACAAACTGAGTATGAAATCAATCCAAGCCTCCTACCTCAAGATATCCTGTTAATGAGGTTTTTAGAGGTTAACCCCAGACGACCTTTGACCCCCATCAAAAACAATAGGGTTCTTCTTACCATAACGCATCTACATACTAAGTATGAAATCAATCCAAGCTTCCTACCTAAAGGTATCACATTGACAAGGTTTCTGAGAGTTTGACCCCTGGTGACCCCAGATGACCGCTGACCCCCGCCAAAAACGCTTCTTCCTCTAACCATAATGCATCTACATACTTAGTATGAAATCAATCCAAGATTCCTACCTTGAGATATTGTATTAACAAAGTTTTGAAATTTTGACCCCTGCTGACCCCAGACAACCAAAACAATAGGGTTCTTCTCCCCTATATGCGGTACCTACACAACAAGTTTGAGCTTCAAAGAAGTTACCCTTCTTGAGATACTGCAAGCACAAGGTTTTGAGAGTTTGACCCCTGGTGACCTCAAATGACCTTTGACCTCCACCAAAAACAATAGGGTTCTTTTCCTCTATATAGGGTACCTACACAACAGGTTTGAGCTTCAAAGTTTCCCTTCTTGAGATATCGCGTGCACAAGCAAAGTGTCACAAACACACACACACACATACAAACACCATCATGACCGCATAGGTTTCTCTTTCATCGAAACCAAAAACAAATGCAATATTTAAGCAAGATTTGGAAGGAAAAGCTTCGGTAAGAAGAAAATTTAGTCTTACCATCACTGGTTGAAGACCCCCAATTTTCAATGGGTCATAGTAAGGGCTGCATGTGGGGAGCTTTAGGCAATCCAGCCATACACAGGCTTTTATTGAGGACTTGGACAGTTATTTCTTTCATAAAGCACATGTAGAACAAGTAGTCAAATGCAAGACCAACAACTCAACTATATACAGCTAAAAATACAGACATAGGTATGCTTCAAGTGGCACTGAGACTTACTTATCAAAGTTGACATCAAGCATAGCTGTTTTTTCTACACTTCTAGCCAGCAATGGGACCTCAAGAAGCTTCATGCAGTCTTTGTCTACAGTGGTGGTCCATTCATTAAATGTCTTGCGTACGTATTCATCTAATGCGGTACTCAGCTGATCATACTGTGTCTTTGTTTCAGCTCCAGTTCCAATGTGAGGCAAGAAGTAGGCTTTGTTCAAAATCTGTTGGATAAGTGGTGCAAACTTGTATCAGGTTTGTGTCAATCAGCTGCCTATCTACAAATTCAATTTAATACCTTTACAAACATGAATCACAAGTACAACCTGCATGACTAGTCCTTCAGTTTTATGTCAAGGCACCACAGGGTTTCCACTAGGGTCCAATAGTATGGCATGAAACAAATCTTGCTATACTGTTCTGTGATTACTGATAATACTGAATAGATTTGTACTTTTGAAGCAGAAAATGTTATGATCTGGCTATACATGCAGCATCAGTCAAAACTGTCCATCACGCCATGTATAATTTAAAGATAGTTTAATGATGCATGTTTACAGGTACATGCCCAGTACCTTACAGACAACAATCTATCAGTACATCAGAATTAAATGTGTGTATTGTAGGATGCAAAAGCCTGTGCATGCTTTCAGTATGACTTCATCAACAAAACCAATTATATGTCAATTTATCAGTTTACAGGGGACCTTAGTTTCTATTCCAACACATACATTTCTATTCAGTGGTTATCCTCTCAATAATGTACACCTTCTAGGGTAAAAAAGCTATGACTCATCACCTCCATAATCCTGTCAATTCTTCTCTTAAGACATCTGGCCCAGTGAGCTTGGCCAGCATACTTTGGTAACAAGGGACCAAGGTCTTGGTTCTTCTTTGTTATTTCCTTCTTGACTGCATTTAGTTCTTCATTAAAGAGAGCATAGACATCAACAGTCTTTTTGTCAATGGTTCTCCTAATAGCCTATGTCAGGAAAAAAGAAAACAGGATTTGACTTGAAAAACTCATCTCACAATCATCTTTTACAAGAATAAATCCACTTCATCAGCATTCTCCAAAAATGTTAAAGGAACTTTCTAAATATACCTACACATTGTTATGAAATTAATTCATAATTAGTTCAAAGAATTCCCCCAGACCTCAAACTTTCGATATATATTTGAATAGTCAAGGCTAATGTCAATCTCCCACCACATGTTAATTACTCTAGTCGCATATTTTAGAAGTAAATATATTTCACAAATATCACATTTGAATACATTTTCTTCTTTTCTCCATGACACAAGGGATACATTCACTAATCCCCCTTCATGCATGACTTGTTACCTTTCAACAGTTTTTGAGCAGTGATGTGACAGTTCTTATTGAAACATTTTGCCAGCTAAAACTCACATTCTTCTATATGCCTTTGACACTAGACAATTCTGCATGGATAATAACACATGACAAAGTTCTAATGTGCACGACAAGTATTTGACCGTTGCCTATAAGCTGCTAATTTCAGCTCTTCCAGCCCTCATCTCACTAAAAACTTTATCTCTCCAGCAAACAGACTGAGCTCTGCAGGCTGGAAGAAATTACTTGTTCTGACCTTACCATGTCTGAGTCAACCATCCTATTTTCAGAACTACTTGTAAGAGATAGCCTTTGCTTATGCAGCTATCTGCATTGTGCAGTGCATGTAAACTATGGATGAATTGATGGATGGGCGGTTGAACTAAGCTAGCGTGAAAGGATGTAACTCTTCAATTAGCCACACCGCGTGGAAAACTTGCCATGTGCCACACACGGTGGGAATTTGGAAGCTGTCTAACTCTAAGGGCCAATTTTGCAGCATGTGGGTAATGTTACCTCTCTAGCTGAAAGGTGCTGGAATGCATCTAATAGTTCCACACCCTGTTGTACAGTGGTGACAGTCTCAAAGGCAGTAGTGATTACATTCTGCATCATCACCTCTAGGTCCTTGATACCGGCTCTGAACCTGTCACCAAAACAAGAACACCATCCCAACATGAATTAGTGTAATGTTATCATTAAAGAAAATACTTTAAAGCTGAAGAAGCTATGCATACATCTTAGGGATGTAACTGCAATCTTCCTGAAGACACAGGTAACTATCTTAACACTGAAAATTTTCAAGTTGATACTTCAATAACATCACAAATTCCAGAACATTTTTAAATATTTCAGTATTGCTTACACATTGAAATGTATATTCCTTCTACTCAAATATTTTCTAGAAATGTAAATTTCAATAAATGAATACTTTTTTGACATACAACTCAAAGTGTTTCAACCATATTGCAAATGCTTATCAATTTAGAATTTCTAACACTTCTAGGTCATACTCATCAACTTCACTAGACAACCACACAACTTAAGCATAAAAAAGGTTTTATTTAAAGGGTGTATTTAAAACCACCAAGTCGCACTCCCACATGTGAAGAACTAATTACCTCTTAACCAGGATCTACTTAAATACAATAACAAACAGTAAAAGTTCACCTCAATCTCTTCGCGACAATTATCACATGTACCACATTTTAATGTGACATCAACATGTACCTGATTCCCATGCTTCCATTCATAGCTCATGCACAAAAGGTGTGTAACATATCCACAGCATAACAATAAAAACAACTTTAATACAATCTTTGAAAATCTAACTGTCCTGTAAATAGTTGTATGAAACTATGATTACATTGACCTCTATAAAACTCTCAGTAGCTTACTTGTTGTAATCATCATGCCATGTTGTTGCTTTGACATCAAGTATTGTTTTCTTTACATTGCGAAGGATGAGGAGATTTTTCTCAAAAGCGTTCTCGATCTCAAGCAAACTACGAGTGATTTCTGGTCCTCTCTGGCCTCCAAATATTGGTAGAGGGGTTTTATTGCCATCTTCACGTCTAGCAAAATGAATCTGACATTCACAAACCTGCAGAATATAAGATATGAGATGTTTCTGGATACTGTATTTAAAGTAAGTTAAACCAGAATGCAAAAATGCATTAAGGTTTCGATGATGCATACTGTATTATATGTTTTATTTGCAATAATGCCATGTTATCCCATTCCTTTCAGTCACTGGTAAAATGCTATCTTACGGTGTTGGAAAAATACAGTTTTGCGTTCATATTTGATCTAGGGAGTTCTTGGGAAATTTTGCATTTTGACCTTTGCAGACACGAGATGACGATATTGTAAATTCTTGAAAATTTTTGCTTTTTGACCCATGGTGACCCGAGATGAAGGTCTTGGGAAGTCTTGGAAAATTT
>WURT03000025.1:852944-873666 GCA_009936505.3 Holothuria glaberrima
TAAACTAGTGGAATGCGTAGTGTGAACAATATTATAATTCAGCAGGTGAGTGTTTAGTGAGTTGAATTTTCTGTCGTGAAGATGGGCAAGTTGAAATTTATATTTACGACTGAATTGTATTTTTGGTCGTAAGTGGAATTTTAGTGGAATTTTACCCCATCTTTGTTTTTTTTTAGTTAAATTTTTCTCCACCATTCCCTTTTTTACCTAGCTGACACTATACAACACATGCGTGTTGGTGTGTCGTTAAACCTCATCTAACTAACTAAACTTGGTCGTAAGTAAAATTTCCATCAGCGTAAAAAATGCCTATTTCGGCGTAAAACGCAAACCCTGACACTAATTCAAAGTGGGGTGACTGCATTTTCCCATTAACCCTATCATAGCCATATATTTATGTAACATTACATGTGGTTTACACTCATTTTGCCCCCTTGACAGTTCCCCTCGGACCAGTTCGACCAAACACTTACCAGTTTGCCCACAAGTGCTAACCAGTTTGCCCTCTTATTTTTAACCCTCTAAATTTCGTGATATGCAAAGGCTCATAAATACATACCAATTTCTTTCATAATTTGTACATAAACTCTTGTTTTTGGGATTCAATTTTCCTTTTTTCTTTTTTTTGCGTCCTTTGCACTTTACTTGCTGGAGAGGCTCATATAAAGGAAAAAAAAATGTCAAAAAAACATTAACATCAACTTAACAACTGCAACTAAGATCAAGGGGGCGAACTGGTAGGCACTTGGGGCGAAACGACTTCCACTTTGGGACCAACTTGCAAGGGGGCAAAATGACCGGGTGAACTGGTTGGGGGTGAACTAGCAAGGGGGTGAAACAACCAGGTACCTTACATACAATCAGGTTAATGTACCATTCATGGCCACTTACATACATTTATATCCTACCTTCCAAGATTGAAACAACCAAGCAAGCTATGACCATAGCGCATAATTTAGTAGGGTGGCACTACTGGAAATATTTTTCATTACTTGAAGTATTGATGATATACACAGCAAACAAAATGACAGCATTCTAGAGCAAGTCAAACGTTGCAATGCATATTTGCCTATCAGTGTAGGAAGCTCTAAAGGTGGTCCCCCCCCCTCAAAAAAAAAAACAAAAGAATCCGTCAGATTGATTTGAGTGATTTGTCCCTGAACATTAGGATGGTGATTAGTGTTCTGTCAATAAAAAGGATGCATTCCTATGGCAAAATTTGTGATCTCGAGATGGATTAAGATCATGCATCCATTCAGGGACCAGTTCTGCGAATCTACAATTTTTATGTTCATACCAACTTCTAATTCTGTTAAGGTAGCAACTTATGTTAGATTTCTAATACATGGTGAATTATGTCAGGAACTATGTTATGCTAGCTGGCTGTACAGTGCACAATAGAAAAAACCGGGATGGCTGTGAAAGTGGGCACAAAGTTTTAGGTTTGGTTCAATGCTCATGAAAAAAAAAAAACATGCACAGGTTCCTATTTGGCAAGCAACACCTCAGATTTGTAACCATTGTATGTGACCATTTAATGTACGCTGTAACACATTGTAACTGGGGGCCTCACCAGAAGATTAACCCCTGACTGACCGAGACGCCCCTAGAGCTTCAAGCTACCCTTTTTTATGCATAGAAAAATAAAAGTAGTAATTAAACAAATTAAGTATACTTTGTAAAGCCAGTACGAAGGGAAATCACCCACAGGTAAGGAGGGGGAAGCAGTCTTATCAAATTACCCATAACTTTCTTCTTGTCCCTTAATTCCCCAAGACAGATGAGGATAGAATATCCCTCATTATTGGATCAGCTTTTGATCTTATTATGACAACTTATGGTATTAATCGTATCTTAAAATTAAGGTTCTTAAATGCATTGTGGGATAGTAAGGGATATTCAATTTCTCCTATTTGCATCTCAGAATGCAATAATTCATCCTACTGCTATTTTAAATCTGATTTGTTTTTTGATTTTGATTTTTAACAAGGAAAATAGGCTTAACTGACTAGACTTAACATAAAAAGAGTATGGTAAAAAAACCATATGCATTTGTTTACTACATGGCTAGACATCTACTTCAGGAATGTCAGATCCACACAAATTTCCAGGCACCAAGTCATTTGGACTTTGAGCTAAGTCATTTCATACATCAAAAGCTATTTTAGAATATACTTTGTTTGAACATGAAGGTCTGCACGTAGTCTCCATTTTTAAACTAAATTTATCTTTATGCAATTTCAACAATATACAAGGCCGCTTTCATAAGGCCCAAGCAGCATTATTACTGCACAGTGCCTACCTGCTTCTCATATGCACAAATGTGAAGTAGGAATATTTAAAAAAAAAAAAAAAGAATAAAAAGAAAGAAATGGTATGACTTAACAGAAGAAGGCAGAAAATTACCAACTCTGAAGTAAATGTACCAATCTGAACAGCAATCTTTTCTTTGATGTATAATAAACAAGTATTTCCTATGTATGGGTCCTTGCTGGTGAGCTCCCTTTACAGATAATACTATAGCCCTACTGGTACTTATCTATAACACTGTAATGTAGACATCTACACTGTGTATTGATTCTTCAATACCACACATTTCCAGCACAACAAACTTTCAAAAGAAAATGCTGGACTCCCATTGGATGCTTTCAACTAAGTCTAAAACCACAAGCTTTCATTCTATTACTACTAGCAGACTGTACTTATCTTGGACAGACACTTCACTATTCATACTAGATAATAGGGTAGTTGTTGGTCAGAGCAGACCATTTGTGTACCCTGAGACATAGCGACCACAGAAATGGTTCACATTTTTCCATCCCTAATCTTGCCACAGGAATGCTTGAGTAAATGCAACACAATCAACCAGTAGAGAAGACAGTAACACAAAGAAACCAGAAAAATAGGATTTTAAGTCCTTTGTAATGATGATTGGGTGTTCCTAAAGTTACATCTATCACACCAAACTATTTATGGAGGGAATTAAACTTTGGATGGAAAGATGGTAGCAGACCTCCATGATAAATATTACAGGTTTATCCACAGATAAAATGATGCACTAAGTCTTCCTGTTTTCAAACCTGGCTCTGCATGAAATGGCAAACCTGTTCTTAAGTTTCAGTGTTAAAAGCCTATTATGGTATTCCTACTTTCAGTACTTAGACAAGAAGGCAAAGTAAATCTGTGCGCTGAGTTATGTTACATAACGTGAAATGTCTCTCGGGTTGTCCATCCAATTTGACCATGACCGAGTTTGAAGGAATGTGGAAATAATTCAGATACAAGAAAAGGCTACATATTCAATGTGTGCAGAAAGTCCAGCTTGCTGGACAGCAGCAACCTATCTTGTGCTACAACCTGTTTGGTTGCGGACAGATCATGTTGACAGTTGTAACATTTTTTAAGTTAACAATGTAATTTAACAAAATGTAAAGTAGTGGCAAGGCCAAGGGGGCTTGGGGTGCAAGTCTCCTCTCACAAGTCTCATGCCCCACAAAAACTCCCACTGGGAAGTCCAAAAGTGAAAATATACAAGGATTCCCTCCAATAAAATGGGAGAGTGTACCCAGCACCCTTCCTTCCAAATTTTTCTGCCTTTAATGACACTATACCTCTTACCCCACTACAAGCTGATGTGACTTGGTATCAGTTAAAACACATGTCTGTGATGACATCAACACTATTTTGAGTTGAATAACATTCCAGGTGACCTAATTATAGTAACCATGTAGCCTACGTATTATGTATGCATTTTAATTATAATCACATTAAAGGAAAACATACTTTATGGTATTAGAACATGAGGAAATGCTGAGTAACCCCAATTAGAAATAGTACCCTAGTATCCTAAATCATGAACAACTCTATTTAATGTGACTGTATTTTCTTTACTGAAATGTTCAATTCATGTTGATTTAGATTAACTTCTGTGTTCACTTCAGTATTAAATATTTTTGCTTTCACAAAAGATAACTATAAGGAAATAAGAGGAGATTTGTAGGATGTAGGTGATATGTCAAAATAAATTTGGAGCAATTACACATACATTCCCTGTAAGACTAAAAGTAATCAAGCAGCTACTATGGAAATGATTCTCTAGTTGATATGTGATACTGGTATTATGTCTGGTTGTTATTTCTCCACACTAGATCAAGCATGGAAGTATTCCCTCAAAGGCAGTATTACTTCCATGATCCAAGTTTAGCAAATGGATTCATATTTGCAATGTCCTCATAGATTCAATGTTGTCTTTGACAGCTTTCCATGACCTCAGTACAGAATAATACCTTTTGAGGTCATCTTTCTGAGGCTGACCTGCAACTTAAGATTCTAGAGCAACACTTTGCCCTCTTCCTAAACTGCTAATTATGTCTGAACTCATTATTTTATCACAAAGTACTCTTTTAGCAAAACATATCGGAGAATGTCTCCCTACTGGCAAGAAATCAATTTTTTCTCTGTAAAGAGAACAAAGAAAGATCTGCCACTGGCAAGGTTACTGATAATGAAGTAGGCTCATTACCAAAAGTTCAGGTCAAACTTTGTCATAACCAGGGAGCATCCACTTCATGATTACACGTCATGATTTACATCATTTATGAATACAAAGCACAAAATTAACTTTTCTTAAAAATATTAACCAGTTTTGTTGAAGACTTAACATTTCATTCCTTTCATTTCACAAGGTCAGCAGATAAAAAGTAAACACTCAAAATACCCTTGCTACCAATGGTAGAGGATTCAGAAACCAACTGCACAAAGAAAGAAAGAAAGCAAGCTATGCTTGAAAAGAGATGGGAGTCCTTGACTGGATGTAACCTCTCAAGGTTGTGACCAACATCATGCAAACACCCACACAATTGACTAGCCTTGTCAAGGACATCCATGACTGACTATGAGCATCTCGGTTTCATTACAAAGGGAGAACCACTAGCATTGCAGGAGCAGAGGAAGATTTAGAGAGAGATGAAGAGAGATTTGTGCATGACAGCAGCTGCTGAAAGTATGAGTACAGATGAATGTGATGCATTAGTGACATATTACAATTATATATTGCCATCACTATAGTGCTAGACAGCCACACAGTCAGAGGGATTCTAATAGCAGGAGCCTTGGAGCCTGATTGCTCCTTAGCGTTAATATCCTGGGCTGGTAACTAAAATAAATTAAGGCATGCATACATGGGCTTCACAAATATTGCCACCAAAATTCCCATGCAAATATTCCAATTCACTTGTGAGCAGCAAACAATATCAAATATGCAATGAATTGCCACGGACTTGAGTGTATTACGTAGGATTACAAAATATTTTATCTAAATCAAGAAATTAATGTGACTGTTTCGATATGTTTCTATTGTTAAAAATGTTTGTCCACTGCAGTGTTGCCACAAGGTCCCAGAACTTGAGAGGGAATTCTCCCCCTCCAAAATATTTTGGGCAGGATGTTGGTTCAAAGGAGGGGATCACGAATCCCAGTATGTCGCAACACAAGAAGTAAACTTATTATGATCACTTTTCCCAGCTGGTGCGGGATATTCATGCAATTTAAAACTTGCAGGACTGTTGAAAAAAGTGCCAGAATCATACAATCCCACAGCCTAAGGCAAACACTGGTTGATTGGTATCTCATTTATGCATGATTACCAGATTACAGTACCAATTCATTTTGAATCCTTGAAGACTGATCTCATATAAAACAGGCCTAGATTTAAGCAAAATTTATGGTTGTCCTGCAGACAACTGGTCTACCTTTTGTGGGTGTCCAAAAGGAAAATAATTTGTAAAAGAGAAAATTTTGATGTTTCCCTGGGTGCCATCTATTTTCTTACTCCATGAAATATGGCTGTCCATTGGACATACGATCTGTTTCTTTCAGGTTGTTCGTCAAAATTCTGGTTGTCACAGGCATCCAGAAGACAGTTCAAGTTGAGCCCTGACTTACATATTTCCTGTAAATACATGGTGGAAAAATCTCTGACAGGGATTTTCTCTTCCTAAAAAACTAGTTTTAACCAACTTTAGCCCCATATCATCTTTGATTTGTCTAATGAACTGAAAACTCAGTCTACCTAGGTACTGTAAGATTGGTCCGTAACCATGGAGAAAAGCAATTTTAGTGCAAATTACTGACATGACTACGGCCTGGAAATTTCGAACAAAATTCAGATGCCACATGATAGCACATGGTTGCATATTTGCCTTCAAATGTTCCAAATGAAAGAACAAAATACTAACATGGAGTACCAAAGTATCTTTTGAAATGGTTTTTCTTTTCACTCTGTTCTTAAATGTTCATTTCCAGTGCAAGTGACATCACTTACAAACAGCTGATTATGATGAAAAAATCTCATTTTTTTTACTGCTCACAAACTTTTTTCTCTAGCAGACAAATGGTGGTGAATATTGTGCTTCACTGATATTTCAATCTTCTAAGCACACACTGATTTTCCGAGTAATTTTAATATTTTCCAATTGCACAGTTTCTACTACATCGAGTAAAATGTCTCGGACGAGTTCCACATTGAATCAGTGGTTAGCATCCAATTTTTTCTGCACTTGCATTTTTTTAAATAGTCCAACTACAAAGATATTTTACTCCAAATTGTGACATTCTTTGATGCTGATCAATGAACAACAGCAATCACTGCAATTTTGCCAAATACAGCTAAATTGGGAAGCAGTGCCTCATGAGTTGAGGTTCTGTGTAGATGCAGAATTCTAACTAAATTTACGTAAGGTCTGGATGGACTTGATGGCAAGTTCCTGCAGTTCAAATCACAGTTTACTACAGCTTGACATTCGAGATTGTTCAGTCTCAACATGGTGCAAAGAGTAAAATCCTCAAGGAAATAGGACACACAGGGAAAGAATATGCTTAGCTCTCAAGACATTTAAGTCTTAAGATTTTCTGTCTTCCATTCGCACTTCTCAGAAATTGCTCTTCTTGCTAGTTGATACTTTTGGTCAGATGTACCCTTGTGAATTACAGTTCACTGACTTTCAACGAAGAATTTACTTAACCTTCTGTCTAGTTTGGAACATCCATGGTCACAGGAAGTTTATAACACCAAGGCCCTATTTCAATTAGAGTTATGCTCCATCCTAAGTTTGATTTCAATAGGACTATACTATATCACATGACAGATCAGGGTCTAGTTGCTGGTAGGAGGGGATTACATGTTTGTTAATTGGAGGTAAGGGAGGAGGGGATGTAGATCTAAAGATCAATCTTAACTCTATGAAACAGGGTCCAGGTCCAGTCTTGGTATTAGAGTTCATGTCTGGTCTATTTATAGATCATGCCACATCTTCTCAGTCTATTAAGTCTGTATCTTGCATCTTGCTTTTGACATGTCCAATAACATGACCCAGGGTGAACTTTGAGAAAAAAGCACAGAAAATGGGAAAGACTTGGGCTGATGCCCATTAGCAGACTTGAAACTGAATGCAGTTGGCAGTTCTACTCATGTCTGGGTACATTTGTATATATTCTTGTACAATTATGGTTGGATTTTGATTTACTGCCTCTGCAAAATTTGGTCCTCACAATCATAAAAAAAATGGTGTTCTCACAATCTGTACCACAGACAAATGTTCCCCTACGTAACTCATTAGTAGCTCATAAGATTTTTTTTGAAGGAGACAGCACTACTGTACCTGTAATTCCATTTTGCCATAACAAAGTGTGTGGGAAAGGCTGACTGACTGGCTGTTTACAGTATCTTCAATCTGCAGATCATCGTGGAAACTTTTACATTCCCATGAAAAAAAGATCTCTGTTTTCTATAAATTCTCCATGACACTGTTCGCTACCCTTTTAAGGTGTGAATCTTAGGATGGGTTAGGAAAGATTTCAGGTTAAATGCAAAGTGCAACCCCTAGTGAAGGCAAGCATGTATCATTGACACTTACACCACCAAATGCAGACAGCTGATTTGTGAACCGGTGCGATACTCGCATAAATCTACTATGCACAACATGCAAAGTCTATGCTGTGCATGCAGTGTGCCTCACTGTTTATCCTCCATTCTACCACCTCTAGCCATCCGTTATTGAGAATACTGCATTCTGATTGGTTACACACTGATCTGTTATTCTGCAACACACGGTCAGTCAACGTAAAGACTGATAAAAATGAAGTTTTTCACACGTTTTCGGTGGTAGAATAGGAATAAACCACATTTGTCGAACTATTATTGTCTCATAAACGGTCTCCACTCCAAATTTGGCAAATTTGGAGTCTCGACGGTTTATTCACCAATAATAATTCGCCAAATGCGATTTATTCCTTAAATATCAGGCAAAGTCAATGCATAAGGTCTATTTTGAGAATGGTTTTAAGTCCAATACTGATACTGTAGGTCTACCCACTGACAACTGTTACAGTTTAACTTCTTCCAGCTGACACTTAAAGGCAGTCGCCCCAAAAATTTGCTTTGAAAAATTAGCAAACCCTTGCAAATCTCCTCTTTTTGCATTACAAGCACCTCTGAATACATTTTGAGTATAACTACTACAAACAATAGGTAAAGCAAGGAGAAATGCTCCTTGAATTTCTCAATTCACTAACACAAATATTGCCCAATCCCTCTTTCCAAAAAAAAAAAAAAGAAATGGAGTCAACACCTTTTAGAATATCAACTAAACCTTTGACTTTTGCAAAGGTTTCCTAAGACAAGCAAGCTTTTGCAGATGGATGTTACTATAACAATGTGACTCAATCTGACCAGGGAGTATCCATGAGGCAGCTACCTGATTATATGGTAGACACTTTGTCTATAGTATGTCAAAGTATCACACAGAGATGTATGCCTGAACCATTTTAAAATGAATTTCTGCATATACCTAGCAATATGAGAACACCATTAAAGAGGCTTAATCAAAACATTTGAAGGTTGCAACCCCCACCCCTTATTTCAATCCTTTTCCCTAACCATAGCACCTAATATCTTTCTTTCTCAAGCCACTTGTGCCAAACCTTGCTTTCCCAGCCTGAACACACCCATATTTCAATTCACCCCATAATGACTATCATTTCATATGTACAGCACCCTTTCTTGATATTGATGAATGCATACTTCACACATTTAAGACCACACAGACTTGTTCCTTGCTGATATCAAAATATCTATGTAGTTACATATGGCAGAGAGTTGCTATTTGACAAACTCCCTGCATTTAGTGTATGAACACACACAAACATTTTGTACCCACACCAACCCTTTTCATCAGCTCACTCTACAATGTCACATGCAGAATGACAACAATATAAGCAGGGAAGCAATAATTTCTATTCAGACCCAGCTCAAAATTCACAACACTTCCAGACAACTGTCTCTGCCTTTCTTTTAATGCTTCTACACAGCTACCAGCAGTTGACAAAAATATCCTGACCTAGACGATGAATGGCAGTTGATTAAAGCCGCCTGTTTCCCGTTGACCCACTGCAGGAGTTACCTACAGGGAAACGGTAGAGATTCCACACATAATATGCATGGCTAGACCAAATCAGCTGTGCGACAGAATTCCCAGCAGCTGGCCGGCAACTGTCCACTGTTCTGTTATC
Organism: Holothuria glaberrima; assembly: GCA_009936505.3. Classification (NCBI taxonomy): domain Eukaryota; kingdom Metazoa; phylum Echinodermata; class Holothuroidea; order Aspidochirotida; family Holothuriidae; genus Holothuria; species Holothuria glaberrima. Next base: position 862,512 of record WURT03000025.1, read on the forward strand.
AATGACAGAGAATGCATTTACAACATGGTGAACACAGAAACTATTTTAGCAAGGCAGCTACAGTGTAGCAGTACATCACAGTAAAGCACTAAAGCTATGCTGTATGGCTTGTCATAACCACAGAGGTAAAACTGCAGTAATACACAGCAGACTTAGTGTTGTTAGTTTGCACACTGACGACACAACAGTATTGCTTCTGCATGTCTGTAGGTCTATAAGTGAGCTTGTATTAACCATGGAAGTACTACCTTGGTAGTACTTCCATGCGAGGTAGTACTTCCATGTATTAACTATGAGAATGCTGCAAAGATTGCTTGGGAAGGAGTCATGTTATGCAAATGTATTGGGTATAATTTACTCAATGCATTGTATTAATGTCATAGGGATATAATTGAGAAACAGCATAGTTTTATTAAAAAGCAAGACTTCTTCCAAAAAATAATGATGAAGTTAGGAAGGGCAGTGTAGCTCACAAGATGTAAGCTGGTATTCTGATGTACAGTAGGTCCTAATGTTAAAATAAGCAAAACACTGAATATTTCGAAGCCAACTATTTTCTGTCAGGTTGTGATTTACTTGTGTAGCAATGTTTTTATACAGAAACTAGTTTCTAAACCTCACACACACACACACACACGCACGATCTGGTTAGAGCATCCGACTTGCAGCCGGAAGGTCCGGGGTTCGAATCTTGGCCTGGTCATACCAAAGACTTTAAAAATGGAACCTACTGCCATTGTGCTTGGTGCTCAGCATAAGCAATGGAGTCAGGGAAAAAAGCCAGTGAGCCACAACTGGGAAAAAGGCTGTGGCCGGACCCACTTACACCAATTGGTTACAAACTGAGCCATAAAACCTCATCTAACTAACCCACACACACACACACACACACACAAACACTAACACATATACTATCTGACCAATGATAAATCACATTTCTGTATCAAAAAGACCATGAAACTCCCTGGTTAAGGAATCTCGGAGCCTCCTATTTACTTGCCCGCTTGAAGGACGTGTATTACTCCTGCACCTATATTAGCTGCACTTTTAATACAAACATCCACAAACTTTCGCAAGAATTCTTTGTGAAACTGCGTAAAAACTGTAAGTTACTAACTATTCATATAAATGATCACAGCAAACACAAATTGTAAATATTAAACAATAAAACGACTGAAGCAAGTCTGACTGCTGTTTTAGACGAATAACATCAATGGGGTTTTAGTGTGTAATCTCTTCCTCTTCAAGCTCACAGTCAAGACCCATTGCCTTATTCTGTAAGAGTGAATGTTACCACTTCAGCTTCTACATGCAATATGAATATTCATAATATTGAAACCAATCAACAATCTCGAGCTAACACCAAATTGTGCTCATGAATACAGTGAAATAGGATGATCTCTATCATTGTTCGTAGGTGTTCGAGTATGTACATCGAAAGAGGAGTAGATATTCCACATCTGCTATGAAGGTAACTGATTTACATTAGTATCCCCCACTTACAGTCCGCACTATTACCTGGCAAATGAAAGACAGCTTACAGTGGAAGTTCTGAAGTTATCTTTTTGACAAAAAAATGCTGAGAACAACAAAATCCATTGCAAAACAGTGAAATTCTTAACCAAGTGAAAAAACTGCTACATACACTTTTGACGTGGCAAATGAATTGAGGGTACTCTCCTCTAGAGGACTATCTTCCACTATTAAGGTATCTTTCATTTAGTAGGTAGCACTAAAGGTAAGTGACAGTTTACGTAGTGGAGATAAGGAGGGGTAATGCAGATTTCCCCACCTTCCTGGTTTGCATATTCACAAGCCATTACACTTTCCCCTTTCTAAGTCTTATTTGCATAGTTCAATTTCTACACATACTACCGGCTTTAACTGACAGTCAAGGAATGCAGCACAATATCAAATTAATATCAACTTACAGTTGGAAGATACTGTATGATACAGTATACTCACCAACCTGCGACTTTTACCACAAATTTATCAGAATTAAATACAAGCTCGAGTCATCATTTGTTTTAAATCTTGAAGTGAATGTGAATAGGCTAATGACAATTGAAGCATACCCTAGCCCCATAACCTATGTGTAAATTAAAAAAAACAATAAAACACAAAAATTCCATCTTTTTTTTTTGCAAAAGATGGTTATTTTTAACTTGTTTATGCAAATTAAGCCATTCCTGTCTTACTCTCCAACAAAACATCAAACATACTCTGCAGTGCTATAGTCTTCATTTTAAGTTAAATGAAATTTATGGACATTACCTGTGGACTATTATGGCCTCTTGTGGCCTTGTACATCTATACTATACATGCATAGAGATAGTTAATTGAGAGAGACTCTGGTATTTCAATCCATGGATACTAAACACTTGAAACAGTCCAACCTAGTTTTATAATTTAACTAATGAGCATGATCTTGCTAGATGCTCCTGAAATTCAAATCAGTGGAACTTAATATAAGTTTCAAATTTATCAAATTAAGTTGTCTAAATAAAATACTTTCACAAAAAAGTTTCCATGTTTTATTTACCACACCATACAATTTGACCCTCTACTGCTCAAAGTCTGCCCATAATATTTTTATCAGATTTCAAATTCTGAAGCAACTTTATGAACTATGATCAAAACCAAGAATGTACTGATTATAGTGAGGCTACAGATTATGACGAATCTTGGTTTTAGTGATCAAAAGTGGGAATTCTTGGAATGGCATCTAGACAACTAACTACACCATTGCAACATTATATTTTACAGCATGCCTTCACACCACTATCCTAGATCTACTTGAAGTTTACTAAGCAGGACTAGGTAAGTAGTAATCTATGAGGTTGAAAAGTTTCAAAATGTGAGATTTGATTCATGGGGGAGGGAATTCTAATAACTTCTTGAACATGAAGCTGTTAAATAATGACCTTTGAAATGGAAGACAGTGTTACTTACATGTAGGCGTCCTTTTTTCCAACAATTATAATTGATATGCTATAGCTTGAAAGCACTGACAGCTCATGATTACTGGAAAAATCTACACCCCCCACCTTACCTCCCATGTGACCCTCACTTACCAGCTGTATTACCTGGGTAAATAGAAGGTAAGTATTAGGGCTTGTAGATTCCTAAATTGAATTTTACTTTAAAACAAGCAATTATAACAAGCAATTATATGAAAAACATGTTCTTTACAGAAGGAGGCTAATTTAACATCATGTACGAGGTAAGGTGTGCGACAGGAATATCCATAAACAGCAAAGCAAAGGTTGCGCAAAGATATCTGTTCTCATAACTTATGATCAATGTGTTATTTTAAGGCAGTTGTACTGTAAAACCTAGCACAAGGCAGTATGCATAACTCCAATCTCCAGGAAGACTGTGAGAATGTAACCAACCATTTATCACAAAATCACACATGGAGTAAAACATGAAGTAAAAAGCAACTTGTGATTAACCTGTGCATAACTCATGTTTTTTTTCTCTCCCCAATTTTTATACATCTCAGCATCTGTACATTTCCTCAAATTCCTGTCCATCTTACAGTACCTTCTCATAAATCTAAAAATATAAAGATGACCAATGAGAAAGGTAGTGGTCATAATGTTTTTACTATGTCCTATACACTTGCTTTGATCAATAACTGCCCGATGGGCAGGCGATAATTAAAAGCTAAACGATCACAAAATTCTGAGATCAAACATTTAATGGTTTTGCTACACATTCACAGACCTAATCTCCAGTGGCTTTTGATGTACTTATCCCCTCATAACGTAGGTCTATGTCATCTTGTATTTGTATGTTTCTTTGTTTATTTTGTTTCATTGTAAAAGATCTTCAGTTTATATTAACAAAGTATTGGCTACATTTGTTGCTGATGTTTTACTACTTGTTTTCATAATGGGAATTGACAAGGAACTGAAATATCCTTAGTCTAAATGATTAGCAAAAGTCGAAACATGCTGCCAAGTGCATTGTTACTGTCAATTCAAGAAATTTCCTTCCCCTCCTCTGATGTACGGGAACAACAAAATTGGCACACTAGTTTTACGAGCTGCACATTAATTTGAAGTTCATGTGGCCCCAGCCCGCAAGTAGCTTCGGCATTCAGCATTGCCCAGGTAAATGCGAAAGCAAACTGACTTGACTTCAGCAAAAAATATTGCAGAGGCCATAGAATGCAGGACACAGTGACTAACTGTGAACAAAAATTACACACTACACGACTCAAAATTAAGCCTAAAGTTTTACTTGAAAAGAATTCATTTTCCAATAAAATTTCAACAATGAAAGAAATTTGAACAAATATATTCAGTATTCTTGCGGTATATATAAAACATAATTGAAATTTTTCAAGTTGTTACGGAAAACCTTGATTTAAAAAGTTGGTAACAACTAGTGTTTACACGGGGCACCCGGGTACCCACCCGCTATCCCTTTACCCGGTTCCAAATTTACTACTCGAGTCTGACATAATGCTGTTGAATAAAAATATTTCCTTCTTTATCAATGCCACATAATGGTACCAGGTGTTTGCCTTTTCATTTAAAGTAAACTGAGATGGAGAATAAATTTTCATCATGAAAAATAAAAAGAGTTGTCTTTTGTCTTACGATAGAATTATTTTCTCCCCGAATCTTTTCTTAGTTTTCTGTTGTAACCTATCTTCTTTCAACGCCCGCTTCAGTCACATAACCCTTCGAAAAAGACGTAAGCTTGGCTATGTACTAGTAGCATAAACAGTGAATTACGTTTTGTACAAAGCACAGCACAGCAGCTTCTACGCAGCGCTGTGCTGTCTGTACTAGACAGTCTGTTCACTGTGCGTAGAACACTCCACATGGTCAGTGTTACGTGCGGAATTGCAGACAAGATCGGTTCTCAGCAGTGATGGGCTGTTATGAGAAATTTTGTAGCCAATCATTCCTCCAAAATATCTTTGACTTACCATCCCATAGCTCTTAAAGCAATCATGTCAATAAGCATGCATTATATGAGTTGCCGTAATGTGGGCTGTGGGCCTTGTGTAATATGCATGCATCTGTGACTTTAATCACTGTGTAATACGCAAGGCCATGAACTGCACAGTTAAGTTCAAGTACATAGGGTTAATATGCTGCACTACTGTTGAATTGTACGTTGAGTATTGTGTACAAGGTGCCCAGTTGTCAATTGGAAAGTGCCGACGAAACTTCTCGAATGCGGTACTCTTGGAATGCTTTTGCTTTCATTTTCTAACTTTAACGGGAGGGAGATTAGGAATAGGCGATATTAGTTCATTTGACACTTTAACTGGTAAGACATAATGTGATTTGTGCGGCAATCGAATATGATTTATTTGTTGCCTTGCACACCTATTAGGCTAGTTACTGATCGTGAAATGACTGCAGCAGTCCGTAATAAAGGTCAAATAGCTTTAAGGCAAAAAATGTTACGGCATTCCAGCTTGCAAATTATAGATTTCAACATGTGTACAAATGAAGAGATCAAAGAGAAAATTTATTTCTTATTCCATTTTTATTTCAAAGAGACGCTACAAAAACAAATTCCACAGGTGAAATAATTCAAATCATCGTAAGTTCATTACCTCGTACCTTTACTACCTCGTACCTTCACTATCGTTCAGGTATACACGGGACAGGCCCTACTATGTAGCCTGTGCTGGAAAGTCATCATACACAGCGACATTGTTACGCCACTATACGCTATTTCCGGGTACCCGACGGGTATGGACCAGCGGGTGCCCGGTTCCCATTTTTTGTACCCGGTGTAAACACTAGTAACAACCTACTTACTATACTCGGTCTGTCAGGAAGTGATCACTGCATACACATGAATATGACACAGCATAGTGTGACCTTACAATTCAGAACCAGCCGTTTTTTCATTTTTACTGTGTAAAAAAAATTGGAACAAATTCCCCAAAACCTACCTGTTTTGGCAATCTATGAGCCTTACTTACCTCAACAAGGGCGGGTTACATGGAAATAGTAAGGATATGCGTACGGTGCCACCTAGTGTGGGTAGAATTTTCGTTGTCAGTGATCATTCCGTGGTATATGGACTGTCCAATACTAGTAATTAGGGAGGTAAGTATGAGCGAAATAGATCCACAAAGTGGCTGTATCGGTTTTAGCAATGGAATTCCAGACCTTAAACACATCAACGTAGAAGAAGTTTGAAACGATTTTAACTTTCATTAACTTATCATACACATGGCTGCATGATTTTAGATGCTGTTCGCATTGGAAAATTATTTAATATATTGGGAATTATGACTTTCTGTGTTGTTTCATAACTGTTTTTACCATGGTAAAGAAGAAAACAGTTGATGGATGGGGGTTGCCCACAATAAGTTACGACTTAGCAGACTACGCAGACACAGTTGTGAAAGTTTTTTGTGTATATTGTATGTAAAGACTTATATGTCATCTGGGGTGAAAGCAGCATTTGTTTTGAGTCACAAAGGGGATTAAGTCGACTGGCAGATAAGTGAGTGACCAGAACTACTGTTATAAAATAAAAAAAAATAACACAGTAGATTATATTTGAACACTTTTAATTCTGCAAGTATGTTTACATGAAGGGAATTGTCTAAAACTTTGTGAATCCTTGCTTCTCATATCTGTATGTTAGCACTTGTTTTGTCACTGAAGAATAAAAAATATACTACTGACAGCTTTCATTCAACCTCGAATTTAAAGATACTAGTATAAAAAACGCCAAAGTAAAGTGTATTTTTGCCGAAGTAAATTTTACCACATCTTTTAACACATTTTACCACAGCAGTTTTTTTGCTTAGCTGCAAGGGCTGTGAACCAGTCACAATGTTAAACTTCGTGGCTTGGGAGTTAGCAAGTAGCAGACATACCTGTCTTCTTTCAATTTATTGCTTCAAATGAGCTTTCATATCACATATCACATACAGTTAGTAACAGATGAAAAACAGCTAAGTAGACACTACAAAACATCATTCTGTGGGCAATAAAATGACAACATTTGCACATGCAATAGTAATGTTAGCATTGTTCTACAAGTATGAAATACAAAAGTACCAAAGATTTGTACTGTGGTAGATGGGATTGCTTACATGTGTGATTAAGAGTGAAATAAATCTTTTAGTTCCACTCTCCATGTTCCCCTCTCCATGTTCCCCTCTATAATTCTAAAAATTGTACACTGCCCCAATTCATCAAAATTGTTCAACCCTTGTGGTCAAACAACATCACCAAGTCATTGTCTTTAACAATGATGACAAGGGAACCCATAAAGGAGGGCCATTTAACACTGCACAAGAGAATACACAATTTCAATAGTCATGTGACTGTTGAGATTTCCCTCCATTGGTGGACCAAAACACAATAGTGCATTCATCCTTTTCTATTTGATTCATTTTTCATGAATGCTGACTGTTATCCCAGCTTCCACAACATTATTCAAATATTAATATACATCAAAAAATTATGAAAACATACTCCCACACAATTTACTCATAACTGAATGCAGCAGGTTCTAAGAATCATCCAGATATGAAAGGAAATATAAAAGCTGTAAAAGCATAATTTTGCTTTCTGGGGATACGAGTAACTAATCCCTTCTTTCTCACTCAAATTCTGCTAAAGCCTTATAACGCATGTTGCAATGAGTTGGTTATTTCGTTCCAACCCTTCATCGTTTACAAAGTCAATTTTATTGATGGAAATGTGTACACCTATCAAACTAGAATTTACCACTGTTTTTACAGATTTGAATGAGTGCAGTAGTACATTATGAAATAGTACACAAACAATAAGTCAGTCCACTAGGAAGAACAAAGGCAATACAAAACCATGAACAACAGATTATGTGCAAATATTCACATTGAAAGTGCTTCATGTTTTCATCTTAAGTTTCAGATCAAGCACCACAAATTAATGGGCAACTCCTTCTACAATGGTTACACAATCAAACATGAAAACAAAAATGCAGCAAGATTGAATACAACTCTATTTTACTGTACTTTCTGAGAACAAAGACAGGAGCAGGGATTGTACCATCCACAACATGTTTTGTAACCCTGCAGTCCTGGCAACCATTCAAGACTCTTCCATTACAAAATTCATTCATGTGGACACTGCCAAATATCTCATGTACTGGAGAGAAAGGTTTCAATTTGTCACTTCTTTACCTTGTTAAGGGATCAAGTCCCTCCTTGATCGAAGAAAGCTGTAAAAAGAGCAGCACAGGTATAATGCAAGGGTACAAACATTACGCAAGTCATGCAGGAAGACATTTTGTGATAATTTAGATGAATGAATGAAAGGGATTTTGGTCTAGGAAGTGATGAAGCATCCAAGCTTTGTTACCATGGTCCTAGAACAGTCTGAACCTGCTGTCACGTAATAATGTTGCCTACATAGTAGGGCTGTCATGTTTAAACATTAAGCTGTTAAACGAATGATCGGCCATTTAAACGGCGCCTACTTTAACCAGACGTTTAAACAGATTACCCTTTAAAAAATGATGGAAATTTAGCGCTTTTTCTTCCCAAGTTTTGCTTTGACTTCTATTATTTTAAAAGCAATGTTTATTTTTCAATTCAAATACCAAAAAAAGGTTCCAAAATGAACTGTCGATGACTCTTTATTCATAGCATATAATCCCACGATTGAATTGATTTTCATCTACTCTCTCAGTACGTACCATTATCGTAGCGCAAGCCACTCACAGGACAAACGGTAAAACAGAAATACCCGGAAGCCTGCAATATTTCAATGGATGCACTTGGCCATTTCACACCATCCTACCGTGCTTTATCTATACATGGTACAGAGTGTACAGGCTTACACATTTGTTTTTAGTGTTCTATATTGCAGTACGTAATGCATGTACGCACTACATATCCATATAAATATCTGTTCGATTCATGCTATAGCTGTGCACAAATAAATGGGCGCTACAGTAGTACAGACTTGAAATTTTGGGTGCCCCGTGCAGCTTTCATGCACAGCTTATCGGGGTCACGTTTCAGACATCATTTTTGCATAAATAATACTACAAGGCACACTTTAATTTCAAACAAATTAACATGCATGTTTTACATAAAAGCACCCGCCGTAACTACTGCAAACTATGATGTAACAACTGAAAATTTAGCGGTACAAGCAGCGATCAAAATATACTGTGAATTCCCGTACCTTGCCCAATGTTCTTGCAATGAAAGTGAGCTTTTGTACAGGCTAGCCTTATGTCTTAGTTTTTGCGTGCAATTACGGGCCGATACACATGCTGTGACTTTACTATACTTTCATTGTGCGTTTCACTTGAAATTCTGTACAGAACACGGAAATGGCCTTACATATCGATGTTTGCTTACATTTCAGCCCTACATCAAACATACGATTAATGACTGCGTATTTGTCACTTGGTTTGGTTTCGTTCGTTGAAAAGTTTGGGTGAATTAAAAAGAAGTCAGTGAAATGACCACTAGATCTCAGCATACAAGTTTTAAAAGCTTGTGCAAATTGTGAATATCATTGAGTATGGTAAATAGAGCCAGTAATGCATTACACTGTTGATACGGAATATGGACACCATTTAAATAGTAAACGGACGTTTACTCCGACCCTTCAAACATTTAGGAGATTAAATGGAAATTGACAGCCCTATTACATAGCAAGTTGTACAGCATATTCCTTGTTCAGTCATATCCCTAATGCCTGCACACTATTCAAACTTTTTGGATATTCATAAAATGTATGGCCATGAGACTGGTCGATTGTTCATGAATATTCAAACAATGCAACATCTGGTCCCATTCTAATCATGCGGTAGTCTATTTACACCTAACTGTTGGTGCATGTAATATCCATTCCCTGGTGGACCTCACTGTACTGGGGTTGGGAATGCAACACAGAAATGATTGGACTGCTAAGGTTTCATTTTAGACTGTCAGTTTCATGACTACTGTATGAGAGGACAAACACTCAGTTCTCTCAATAAAAATATTGCATGGGTAAACCCTGTAATCGAGTCCCCCCCCCCCATGTCTCTGTTTACACCCGGTTCCAAGTTAACTACCCAGTTCCTAAAAAAACGTTGCCTGCAGAAAATTTATCCCATATTTATCATTCTCCAGATGACTGAACTATTCACTTGCTTTTTTGCTGAAAGAGATTAAAAAATCACACAGTTAATCATTTTGGAATTTTTCTAAATGTCTTTGTGGTGCAGAGGAATTATGTCCTCACAAGGTTGCTTCGTGATTTCTACAACAACAGGCTAGGCCTATTCCAAATTCCACTACCAGCGTGCGCTGCTCACGTCACGAGTAGTGCTCAGAGTAAATAAACTGGGCTTGGGCCTATTCCCCCAAACAAATGAAACGTACATCTTGTCTGTGAAAGGCATCACAAGGTCATCATTACATAGAAGCTTGTTTTACAAGACTCTGGTTGGCCATTGGCTTGTGAAAATACGAAATATAAAACCCTGAGTAATAAATAGCCCGAATAGCTGTGTTTCAAATCCATAAACTTTGAACTTAATGAAGTGTTCAAAACTTTCATAAAAAAAAAAGTTAAAATTTTTTAACAAAGCTTCCCGACAAAACCATTTGCTCAAAATAATCATGAATTATGAAATTACATTCGCAATACTTCAGCTCCCTGCACTTGAGAATGCCACACTAACAGCAGTCACCTCAGGGCACAAGCCTTTACTTTAGGAAACATAGTTGACAGCCTAACAGGAGTTGCATACCTAAACTAGGCCTAGGCAATACCACACACTCCATTAACAACTCCAGTATATACAAAAATGACACCTCGATTAACAGTTAAATGCGTCACTATTATGCGAATCAACCCTGTGCTATGTGTGAAGTACTACAAAAAGACTACTGAAACTGTAAATATACATGAAAAGTTTTGGACCAAACCATGGTATTACATTTAGTAGGCACTAAAATGGTGCTCCTGCAAAGCTTCTGATAGAATGGAGGCATGTGTGCCAATATGTCAGCAAGAAGCTAGCTACAAGTAAAGGAACATGGGTGAGTTTGCTGTGGAGCATAATAGTTACTTCTCCAGATGGCTACCTATCCCATACAGGTGTGCATATCAGGTCAGTGTTAAGAAGTCTGTGCCTATCAAAATGAACTGCTATTTCAGTCATTGTG